>JAWUZG010001175.1:0-32394 GCA_036785705.1 Acanthornis magna
CAAAATATCCTAAAATCACCCCAAAATAACCCCACCCACATCTACGACATGTCTGCGGTGAGACCCCCACCCAAAATAACCCAAAATATCCAAAAATAACCCCAAAATAACCCCACCCACATCTACGACATGTCTGCGGTGAGACCCCTCCCCAAAATAACCCCAAATATCCTAAAATAACCCCAAAATAACCCCAAAACTGCCCCAAAATATCCCAAAATAACCCCAAAATAACGCCAAAATCACCCAAAATAACCCCACCCACATCTACGACATGTCTGCGGTGAGACCCCTCCCCAAATAACCCAAAATAATCCCAAAATAATCCCAAAATAACCCAGGGACCATCACCCACATCTATGACATGTCCGCGGTGAGACTCCCACCCAAAATATCCCAAAATATCCTGAAATAACCCCAAAACCCCCCAGGGACCCCCACCCACATCTACGGCATGTCTGCGGTGAGACCCCTCCCCAAAATAACCCAAAATATCCAAGAATACCCCAAAATAACCCCAAAATAACCCAAAATATCCCAAAATAACCCCAAAATAACCCAAAATAACCCAAAAAGAGGCACAGGGGGTGGAGGTGGCCCTTGTCCCTTGTCCCTTGTCCCCAGGGGTCCCGCGGCACCCAGGGGTGCTGGGGATCGGTGTCACCCGTGTCCCCCTGGTGTCCCCACGGTGTCACCCCAATGTCCCCACAGGTGATGGGGCACAAGGGCTCTGTGACAGAGCCCAAGGGATGGCACTGTCCCCAGTGTCCCTAATGTCCCCAATGTCCCCGCAGGTGATGGGCCGCAAAGGCCCAGTGACAGAGGCCCAGGGGGTGATGGTGACACTGTCCCCAATGTCCCCTCGGTGTCCCCACAGGTGATGGGCCACAAGGGCCCTGCTGACAGAGGCCCAGGGCATGGCAGTGACCATGTCCCCAATGTCCCCAGGGTCCCCAATGTCCCCTCACTGTCCCCAATGTCCCCACAGGTGATGGGCTGCAAGGGCCCGGTGACAGAAGCCCAGGGCATGGCAGTGACCATATCCCCAGTGTCCCCAGTGTCCCCACAGGTGATGGGCCACAAGGGCCCTGTGTCACCTGTGTCCCCAGTGTCCCCACAGGTGATGGGCCACAAGGGCCTGGTGACAGAGGCGCAGGGCGTGGAGGTGGTGCTGTCCCCAATGTCCCCAATGTCCCCAGTGCCCCCTGGCAGGTGATGGGCTGCAAAGGGCCCGGTGTCACCTGTGTCCTCAATGTCCCCACAGGTGATGGGCCGCAAAGGGCCGGTGACAGAGGCCCAGGGGATGATCATGACCCTGTCCCCAGTGTCCCCAAAGTCCCCTGACTGTCCCCACAGGTGATGGGCCACAAGGGCCTGTGACAGAGGCCCAGGGCGTGGCAGTGACCATGTCCCCAATGTCCCGTCACTGTCCCCATGTCCCCACAGGTGATAGGCCGCAAAGGGCCGGTGACAGAGGCCCAGGGCATGGCAGTGACCATGTCCCCAATGTCCCCAGGGTCCCCAATGTCCCCTCACTGTCCCCAATGTCCCCGCAGGTGATGGGCCGCAAAGGCCCCGTGACAGAGGCCCAGGGGGTGGAGGTGGCACTGTCCCCAATGTCCCCAATGTCCCCACAGGTGATGGGCCGCAAGGGCTGGTGACAGAGGCCCAGGGGTGTTGAGGACTGGTGTCACCTGTGTCCCCTGACTGTCCCCACAGGTGATGGGCCACAAAGGGCCAGTGACAGAGGCGCAGGGCGTGGCAGTGACCCTGTCCCCAATGTCCCCAATGTCCCCACAGGTGATGGGCCGCAAAGGGCCGGTGACAGAGGTGCAGGGGGTGTAGGTGACACTGTCCCCAGTGTCCCCTCGGTGTCCCCACAGGTGATGGGCTGCAAAGGGCTGGTGTCACCTGTGTCCCCGATGTCCCCAGTGTCCCCACAGGTGATGGGCCGCAAAGGCCCGGTGACAGAGGTGCAGGGAATGTAGGATTGATGTCCCCAATGTCCCCACAGGTGATGGGCTGCAAGGGCCCAGTGACAGAAGCTGTGGGGTGTTGAGGATTGATGTCCCCAATGTCCCCAATGTCCCCACAGGTGATGGGCCGCAAAGGGCCAGTGTCACCTATGTCCCCAATGTCCCTGCAGGTGATGGGCCGCAAAGGCCCCGTGACAGAGGCGCAGGGCGTGGCAGTGACCCTGTCCCCAATGTCCCCAATGTCCCCACAGGTGATGGGGCACAAGGGCCCTGTGACCAAGGCCCAACGGGTGGAGGTGGCGCTGTCCCCAATGTCCTTAATGTCCCCTCACTGTCCCCCATGTCCCCGCAGGTGATGGGCCGCAAAGGGCCAGTGACAGAGGCACAGGGCGTGGCAGTGACCATGTCCCCAATGTCCCCAATGTCCCGTCACTGTCCCCAATGTCCCCGCAGGTGATGGGCCGCAAAGGGCCAGTGACAGAGGCGCAGGGGGTGTAGGTGACACTGTCCCCAATGTCCCCACAGGTGATGGGCCGCAAGGGCCCGGTGACCGAAGCCCAGGGCGTGGAGGTGGCGCTGGCCCTGTGTCACCTGTGTCCCCAATGTCCCCTGGCAGGTGATGGGCCGCAAGGGCCCGGTGACAGAAGCCCAGAGGGTTATGGTGATACTGTCCCCAATGTCCCCACAGGTGATGGGCCACAAAGGGCTGGTGACAGAAGCCCAGGGTATGGCAGTGACCATGTCCCCAGTGTCCCCAATGTCCCCTCACTGTCCCCAGTGTCCCCACAGGTGATAGGCTGCAAAGGCCCCGTGACAGAGGCTCAGGGGTGTTAAGGACTGGTGTCACCTGTGTCCCCTGACTGTCCCCACAGGTGATGGGGCACAAGGGCCCGGTGACCGAGGCCCAGGGGGTGGAGGTGGCACTGTCCCCAATGTCCCCAGGGTCCCCAATGTCCCCTCACTGTCCCCATGTCCCCTGGCAGGTGATGGGCCACAAAGGGCTGGTGACAGAAGCCCAGGGCATGGCAGTGACCATGTCCCCAATGTCCCCAATGTCCCCACAGGTGATGGGCCGCAAGGGCCCGGTGACAGAAGCCCAGGGCGTGGAGGTGGCACTGTCCCCTCACTGTCCCCAATGTCCCCGCAGGTGATGGGCCGCAAGGGCCCGGTGACCGAAGCCCAGGGCGTGGCAGTGACCCTGTCCCCAATGTCCCCAATGTCCCCACAGGTGATGGGGCACAAGGGCCCTGTGACCAAGGCCCAACGGGTGGAGGTGGCGCTGTCCCCAATGTCCTTAATGTCCCCTCACTGTCCCCCATGTCCCCGCAGGTGATGGGCCACAAAGGCCCGGTGACAGAGGCACAGGGGGTGGAGGTGACACTGTCCCCAATGTCCCCTCGGTGTCCCCACAGGTGATGGGCCACAAAGGCCCTGCTGACAGAGGCCCAGGGCATGGCAGTGACCATGTCCCCAATGTCCCCAGGGTCCCCAATGTCCCCTCACTGTCCCCAATGTCCCCACAGGTGATGGGCCGCAAGGGCCTGTGACAGAGGCTGTGGGGTGCTGAGGATTGATGTCCCCTCACTGTCCCCAGTGTCCCCACAGGCTATGGGCTGCAAAGGGTCTGTGTCACCTGTGTCCCCAATGTCCCCGCAGGTGATGGGCCGCAAGGGGCCGGTGACAGAGGCCCAGGGGGTGGCAGTGACCATGTCCCCAATGTCCCCACAGGTGATGGGCCGCAAGGGCCCCGTGACAGGCGCAGGGCGTGGCAGTGACCATGTCCCCAATGTCCCCTCACTGTCCCCAATGTCCCCGCAGGTGATGAGCCGCAAGGGCCCGGTGACCGAAGCCCAGGGCGTGGAGGTGGCACTGTCCCCTCACTGTCCCCAATGTCCCCGCAGGTGATGGGCCGCAAGGGCCCGGTGACCGAAGCCCAGGGCGTGGAGGTGGCACTGTCCCCTCACTGTCCCCAATGTCCCCGCAGGTGATGGGCCGCAAGGGCCCGGTGACAGAGGCGCAGGGGATGATGGTGACAGTGTCCCCAATGTCCCCAATGCCCCCTGGCAGGCAATGGGCTGCAAAGGGCCGGTGTCACCTGTGTCCCCAATGTCCCCACAGGTGATGGGCCGCAAGGGCCCGGTGACAGAGGCCCAGGGGGTGTAGGTGACACTGTCCCCAATGTCCCCGCAGGTGATGGGCCGCAAAGGGCCGGTGACAGAGGCCCAGGGCATGGCAGTGACCATGTCCCCAATGTCCCCAATGTCCCCACAGGTGATGGGCCGCAAGGGCCCGGTGACAGAGGCGCAGGGCGTGGAGGTGGCGCTGGCCCCCGAGGAGCTGGAGCTGGACCCCACGGCCATGACGCAGAAGTACGAGGAGCACGTGCGGGAGCAGCAGGCGCAGGTGGAGAAGGAGGACTTCAGTGACATGGTGGCCGAGCACGCCGCCAAGCAGAAGGTGGGGACACGTGCTGGCACCTGGGTGGCACCTGTGTGGCACCTGTGGCACCTGGCACCTGTGGCACCTGTGTGTCACCTGTCATTTGTCACCTGTATGTTACCTGTGGCACCTGTGTGGCACCTGTGTCACCTGTCATCTGTCACCTGTGGCACCTGTGTGTCACCTGTCATTTGTCACCTGTATGTTACCTGTGGCACCTGTGTGGCACCTGTGTCACCTGTCATCTGTCACCTGTGGCACCTGTGTGGCCCCTGTCATTTGTCACCTGTGTGTTACCTGTGACACCTGTCATCTGTCACCTGTGTGGCACCTGTGGCACCTGTCACCTGTGGCACCTGTGTGTCACCTGTCACCTGTGTGTCACCTGTATGTTACCTGTGTCACCTGTGTGGCACCTGTGTCACATGTGTCACCTGTCACCTGTGGCACCTGTCATCTGTCACTTGTCACCTGTTTGTCACCTGCCACCTGTTACCTGTCACCTGTTTGTGACCTGTCACCTGTTTGTCATCTGTCAACTCTCACCTGTCACCTGTTTGTCACCTGTTGCCTGTTTGTCGTCTGTCAACTCTCACCTGTCACTGTGTCATCTGTCACCTGTTTGTCATCTGTCACCTGTTTGTCACTTGTCACCTGCTTGTCAGCTGTCTGTCACCTGTTTGTCACCCCTGCCCCCCCTCTGTCCCCTCAGTGTCATCGTGTGAGGGTGGGAAGAACCACAAGGGGATCGTGGCCCTGTCCCCTCCCTGTCCCTTCCCTGTCCCCTCCCTGTCCCTTCCCTGTCCCCCTGTGACCCCGCTGTCCCTGTGTCCCCATGACCCCTGTGACCCTGCTGTCCCCATGTCCCCGTCCCCTGTCCCTGTGACTCTGTCCCCTGTCCCCCGTGACCCTCTGTCCCCATGTCCCCTGTGACCCTGCTGTCCCCTTGTCCCCCTGTGACTCTGTCCCATGTCCCCCATGACTCTGTCCCCTATCCCGGTGTGACACTGCTGTCCCCTGTGACTCTGTCCCCGTGTCCCCCGTGACTCTGTCCTGTCCCTGTGACTCTGTCCCCTGTCCCCTGTCCCCTGTGACACCATTGTCCCTGTCCCCGTGTCCCCCGTGACTCTGTCCCCTGTCCCCTGTGACACCATTGTCCCTGTCCCCTGTGTCCCCTGTCCCCTGTGTCCCCTGTCCCCTGTGACACCATTGCCCCTGTCCCCTGTGTCCCCTGTCCCGTGTGACACCATTGTCCCCTGTCCCCTGTCCCTTGTCCCCATGTGACACCATTGTCCCTGTCCCCTGTGTCCCCTGTCCCTTGTCCCCATGTGACACCATTGTCCCTGTCCCCTGTGTCCCCTGTCCCCTGTCCCCTGTGACACCATTGTCCCTGCCCCTGTGTCCCCTGTCCCCGTGTCCCCTGTGACACCATTGTCCCTGTCCCCTGTGTCCCCTGTCCCCGTGTCCCCTGTGACACCATTGTCCCTGTCCCCGTGCGCAGCAGAAGAAGAGGAAGGCTCAGCCGCAGGACGCCCGTGGGGGTGGCAAGAAGTACAAGGAGTTCAAGTTCTAGATGTCACCGTTGTCACCACGGTGTCACCTCCCTGTCACCGTCACCGCCCTGCACCGCCCTCTGCCACCCCACGGGGGATGATGCCACCTCCGGTGTCACCCCCGGTGTCACCCGGGGCCGCGTTTGGGTGTTGGGGACGGTGTGGTGTCACTGTCCCTGTTCCTGTCGCTGTCCCCAGCCCTGGCATTGTCCCCAGCCCTGGCATTGTCCCCTCCCCGGCATTGTCCCCTCCCTGTCCCCGTTGTTTTGTAAATAAAAGGAAGGTGGCGTCCCCACCGCACCCTGCGGCCCTGCCTGGTGTCACCGCCGTCACCGAGGTCAGGGTGGCACTGGGACATGGCAGTGTCACCAAGGTCAGTGTGGCACCGAGGTCAGCGTGGCACTGGGACATGGCAGTGTCACCAAGGTCAGTGTGGCACTGGGACATGGCAGTGTCACCAAGGTCAGTGTGGCACTGGGGTGTGGCACTGTGTCACCGAGGTCAGTGTGTCACCGAGGTCAGTGTGGCACTGGGACATGGCAGTGTCACCGAGGTCAGTGTGTCACCGAGGTCAGCGTGGCACTGGGACATGGCAGTGTCACCGAGGTCAGTGTGGCACTGGGGTCAGTGTGGCACTGGGACATGGCAGTGTCACCAAGGTCAGCGTGGCACTGGGGTCAGCGTGGCACTGGGACATGGCAGTGTCACCGAGGTCAGTGTGGCACTGGGGTGTGGCACTGTGTCACCGAGGTCAGTGTGGCACTGGGGTCAGCGTGGCACTGGGACATGGCAGTGTCACCGAGGTCAGTGTGTCACCGAGGTCAGTGTGGCACTGGGGTCAGCGTGGCACTGGGGTGTGGCACTGAGGTCACCGAGATCAGTGTGGCACTGGGACATGGCAGTGTCACCAAAGTCAGTGTGTCACCGAGGTCAGTGTGGCACTGGGGTCAGTGTGGCACTGGGACATGGCAGTGTCACCAAGGTCAGTGTGGCACTGGGGTGTGACACCGAGCTCACTGTGTCACTGGGATGTGGCAGTTGTCCCCAAGGTCACTGTGTCACCGAGGTCAGCGTGGCACTGGGGTGTGGCACTGAGGTCACCGAGGTCACTGTGTCACTGGGACATGGTGGTGTCACCGAGGTCACGGTGTCACCGGGATGTGGCACTGAGGTCACCGTGTCACTGGGACATGATGGTGTCCCCAAGGTCCCTGTGGCACTGGAGTGTCCCCCTGAGGTCCCTGTGTCAGCGGGATGTGGCACTGTGTCCCTGAGGTCACTGTGTCACTGGGATGTGGCACTGAGGTCACCGTGTCACCGGGATGTGGCACTGTGTCACCGAGGTCAGTGTGTCACTGGGATGTGACACTGAGGTCACTGTGTCACTGGGACATGACACTGAGGTCACTGTGTCACTGGGACATGGCCATGCCACCGAGGTCACCACGTACCCAAGGTCCCTGTGTCACTGGGGTGTGACATTGAGGTCAGTGTATCAGTGGGACATGGCAGTGTCACCGAGGTCAGTGTGGCACTGAGGTCACTGTGTCACCAGGACGTGGCACTGAGGTCACTGTGTCACCAGGACGTGGCACTGAGGTCACTGTGTCACTGTGTCACTGGGACGTGGCACTGAGGTCACCGGGATGTGGCACTGTCCCAGCAGCTGGGCTCCCCATGTCCCCAGTGTCCCCTGTCCCCAAGCTCCAGCCTGGCAGCTCAGCTGTCCCCATGTCCCCAGGCCGTGTCCCCCCTGTCCCCACCCTGGTGACAGGGAGGGGACAGTCCCTGGGGGGCTCTGGGGGGTGGGGACAGTCCCCGAGGTGGCCCTGGGGGGACAGGGGTGGCTCTGGGCCAGGCCCAGCGGGCGGTGCCACCCACCCTGTGTCGCCTGGGCTGTCACTCACCGTGTCCCCGCGGTGTCCCCGCGGTGTCACCCCTCCCGTGTCCCCCCCCGTGTCCGTGACCCCTCCATGACCCCCCAAATGTCCCCAAGGGGGCGTGGCCACCTCCCCTCTCACCCAATCAGCTCCCGGGACCCCCCGGGTGGGCGTGGCCTCCGCAGCGCCGGGCGTGGCCTCCCCTGACAGGGGGGCGTGGCCTCCATTCCGCAGCCGGGTGGGCGTTGGCCAATCAGCGCCGCGCGTGGGCGGGGCCCGTTCGGACGCTGCCCAATGGGAGCGCGCGCTGCGGCGCGGCAGCCAATGGCGAGCGGGGGGCGTGGCCGGCGCGGCGGCGGCGATGGCGGAACGCGGCGCCCCCCGCGCCCCCCCCGGGCCCGGAGCCCCCCCGGGGCCCCCCCCCGGGCCCCCCCGCGCCCCCCCCAGGGCCCGGAGCCCCCCCGGGACCCCCGCCCGGGCCGGTGCACATGAACCTGTTCGCCACGTGGGAGGTGGACCGCAGCTCGCCCAGCTGCGTGCCCAGGTGAGGGGGGGGCGCGGGACCCCCGGGGACACCCCCGGGACCCCCCAGGGACCCCCCAGGGACACCCCCGGGGAGCCCCCAACCCTCGAGACCCCGGCACCCATGGGAGGAGGGGGCTGCGTGTTCCCATGAGGGGCTGGGGGCGTCTCGGGGGTCCCTATGAGCTCAAAGGGGGTCCCGGGGGGGTCCTGGGGGGGTCCCAGGGGGGTCTCGGGCGGTCCCATGGGGTGTCAAAGCTTGGCGGTGATTTTTTGGGAGGTCCCTTTTGGGGTCCTGAGGGTCTTGGGGGTCTCCAGGGTCTTATTGGGGGTCCCGGGGGGGTCCCAGGGGCATCCGGGGGGTCCCGGGGGGGTCCCGGGGGGGTCCCAGGGACTGTCACACCCTGGGTCTGTGTCTTTTTGGGGGGTGGGGGTTATTTGGGGGTCCCTTGGGGGCTTTGGGGGTTCCCAGGGGGTGTCAGCCCTTGGGGTTCGGGACTTTTTTTTTTTTGGGGGGGGGGGTCTCTGGGGTAAGACCCCCACCCCCCTTTGACCCCCCCAGGCTGTTCAGCCTCACCCTGCGGCGCCTCGTGCTGGTCCGGGAGGTGGCCAAGGACCTGGGCTCGGTGGTCATCGCCGTCAAGCTGCAGGTGGGGGGTCCTGGGGGGGATTTGGGGGGTCCCGGGTGGTCCAGGAGGGGTCTGGGGGTCCCCAAGGACCTGGGCTCGGTGGTCATTGTGGTCAAGCTGTGGGGGAGGTGGGTCTGGGGGCTCCCAGCTGATCCTGGAGGGGTCTGGGGGCTTCACATGGACCTGGGCTCGGTGCTCATTGCGGTCAAGCTGTGGGTGGGGGGTCCTGGGGGGTCCCGCGTGGGGTCTGGGGGCTCCAGGGGGGTCCTGGGGGGGTCTGGGGGTCCTTATGGATCTGGCTCGGTGGTCATCGTGGTCAAGCTGCAGGTGGGGGGTCCTGGGGGGGATTTGGGGGGTCCCGGGTGGTCCTGGAGGGGTCTGGGGGCTCCCGACGGGTCCTGAGGGGGTCTGGGCAGGGTCTGGAGGGGTCCCGGGTGGTCCGGAGGGGTCTGGGGGATCCCCGTGGGTCTGGGCTTGGTGGTCATTGTGGTCAAGCTGCAGGTGGGGGGTCCTGGGGGGTTCTGGAGGGTCTGGAGGGGTCCTGGAATGGGTCTGGGGGCTCCAGGGTGGTCCTAAGGGGGTCTGGAGGGGTCCCGGGTGGTCCTGGAGGGGTCTGGGGGGTCCCCAAGGACCTGGGCTCGGTGGTCATCGCGGTCAAGCTGCAGGTGGGGGGTCCTCGGGGGGTCCTGGAGGGGTCGAGGCAGGTCTGGGGGCTCCCGTTGGGTCCTGAGGGGGTCTGGGGGCTCCCGGGTGGTCCTGAAGGGGTCTGGGGGATCCCCATGGGTCTGGGCTCGGTGGTCATCGTGGTCAAGCTGCAGGTAGGGGGTCCTGGGGGGTCCCGGGTGGGGTCTGGAGGGGTCCCGGGTGGTCCGGAGTGGTCTGGGGGGTCCCCAAGGACCTGGGCTCGGTGGTCATTGTGGTCAAGCTGGGGGGGAGGTGGGTCTGGGGGCTCCCGGCAGGTCCTGGGGGGGTCCTGGGGGGTGGTCCGGAGGGGTCTGGGGGATCCCCATGGGTCTGGGCTCGGTGGTCATCGCCGTCAAGCTGCAGGTGGGGGGTCCTGGGGGGGATTTGGGGGGTCCCGGGTGGTCCTGGAGGGGTCTGGGGGCTTCACATGGACCTGGGCTCGGTGCTCATCGCGGTCAAGCTGTGGGTGGGGGGTCCTGGGGGGTCCCGCGTGGGGTCTGGGGGCTCCAGGGGGGTCCTGGGGGGGTCTGGGGGTCCTTATGGATCTGGGCTCGGTGGTCATCGTGGTCAAGCTGCAGGTGGGGGGTCCTGGGGGGGATTTGGGGGGTCCCGGGTGGTCCTGGAGGGGTCTGGGGGCTCCCGACGGGTCCTGAGGGGGTCTGGGCAGGGTCTGGAGGGGTCCCGGGTGGGCTCTGGGGGGTCCCCAAGGACCTGGGCTCGGTGGTCATCGCGGTCAAGCTGCAGGTGGGGGGTCCTGGGGGTCCTGGGGAAGGGTCTGTGGGGTCCCGAGTGGGGTCTGGAGGCTCCCGGCAGATCCTGGGGGGGTCTAGAGGGTCCTGGGGGGGTCCGGAGGGGTCTGGGAGGGTCCTGGAGAGGTTTAGGGAGGTATGGGGGGGGTGCAGAGGGGTCTGGGGGGTTCACATGGACCTGGGCTCGGTGCTCATCGCGGTCAAGCTGTGGGTGGGGGGTCCTGGGGGGTCCCGGGTGGGGTCCTGGCGGGAATTTGGGGGGTCCCGGGTGGTCCTGGAGGGGTCTGGGGGGCCCCATGGATCTGGGCTCGGTGGTCATTGTGGTCAAGCTGCAGGTGGAGGGTCCGGGGGTGTCCTGGGGGGGTCCGGGGAGGGTCTGGAGGGGTCCCGGAATGGGTCTGGGGGCTCCAGGGTGGTCCTAAGGGGGTCTGGAGGGGTCCCGGGTGGTCCTGGAGGGGTCTGGGGGTCCCCATGGACCTGGGCTCGGTGGTCATTGTGGTCAGGCTGTGGGGGGAGGGGTCCTGGGGGGGTCTGGGGGGGTCCAGGGGGGTTCCAGGTGGTCCTGGGGGGGGTCCTTCAGGGTGGCTGGAGGGGTCTGGGGGGTCTTGGGACCCCTGGGGTGGGGCTGGGGGGTCCCCAAGGGCCCAAGGGGGGGCTGGGGGTGGAGCTGAGGGTCCGGGGGTCCCTTTTGGGTAGGGGTCCCCACCCTCGGCTGCTGCACCCCTTTGGCTGTTGGGATCTGGGGGGTCCTGAGGGGGTCTGGGGGTGGGGGCTCCCGGGGGGTCCTGGAGGGGTCTGGGGGGTCCCTGGAGCCCCTGGGGAGGGTCTGGGGGGTCTTTCGGGTGGGCTGGGGGGATCCCATGGGGGGGGGCTGAGGGTCCGGGGGTCCCTTTTGGGTGGGGGTCGTCACCCTCGGCTGCTGCGCCCCTTTGGCTGTTGGGGTCTGGGGGCTCCCGGGGGGTCGTGAGGGGGTGTGGGGGTCCCCCTGGGGGTCCTGAGGGGGTGTGGGGGGTCCCCCTGGGGGTCCCGACCCCCCCCCGACCCCTCCCCTTTTTGCCCCCCAGGGCTCCAAGCGCATCCTCCGCTCCAATGAGATTCCTTTGCCCCCCGGGGGTCCCCCCGAGACCGAACTGCAGCTCACCTTCTCCCTGCAGGTGCCGCGACCCCTGCCCACCTTGAGACCCCTGCCCACCCTGAGACCCCTGCCCACCCTGCGGACCCCTGCCCACCCCGCGGACCCCTGCCCACCTTGAGACCCCTGCCCACCTTGAGACCCCTCCCCACCCTGGGACCCCTGCCCACCCTGCGGGACCCTCCCCACCCCGCGGACCCCTGCCCACCTTGAGACCCCTGCCCACCCCGAGACCCCTGCCCACCCTGCGGGACCCTCCCCACCCCGCGGACCCCTGCCCACCTTGAGACCCCTGCCCACCCTGGGACCCTCCCCATCCTGGGACCCCTACCCACTCCGGGACCCTCCCCACCCCGAGCCCCCTCCCCACCCTGGGACCCTCCCCATCCTGGGACCCCTACCCACCCCGGGACCCCTCCCCACCCCGGGACCCCTCCCCATCCTGGGATCCATCCCCCCCCCGCGACCCCTGCCCACCCTGGGGACCCTCCCCACCCCGGGACCCCTACCCACTCTGGGACCCCTGCCCACCCTGGGATCCATCCCCACCCTGCGACCCCTCCCCACTCCGGGACCCCTCCCCACCCCGGGACCTCTCCCCACCCCGGGACCCCTGCCCATCCCGGGACCCTCCCCACCCCGAGACCCTCCCCACTCTGGACACCCCTGCCCACCGTGAGACCCCTCCCCACCCTGGCACCCCTGCCCACCCCGAGACCCCTGCCCACCCTGAGACCCCTCCCCACCCTGAGACCCTCCCCACCCCGGGGACCCTCCCCACCCCGGGACCCCTCCCCACCCTGGGACACCACCTTGGGGACCCCTCCCCACCCTGCGGACCCCCCCGGGGTCAGTGACCCCCCCCAAACCCCTCCCCCAAACTCCCCCCACCCCTTCAAACCTGCCCCAGGTGATGCTGCGACCCCCAGGACCCCCTTTGACCCCCCAAATTCCACCTCCCCGAGGGTCAGTGCCCCCCCCGAGGGTCAGTGACCCCCCCGGATGATCAGTGACCCCCCCAGGATATCCCTGACCCCCCCACAGTACGGGAACTTCCTGAAGTGGGACACGAACCTGCCCCAGGTGATGCTGCAGGACCCCCAGGACCCCCTTTAGCCCCCCAAATCCCACCCCCCCGAGGGTCAGTGACCCCCCCGAGGGTCAGTGACCCCCCCAGGGTATCCCTGACCCCCCCAGGATATTCCTGACCCCCCCGCGCCCCCCCCGCAGTACAGGCACTTCCTGAAGTGCAACATGAACCTGCCCCAGGTGATGCTGCAGGACCCCCAGGACCCCCTTTAGCCCCCCAAATCCCATCCCCCGAGGGTCGGTGACCCCCCCGATGGTCAGTGACCCCCCCGGATGATCAGTGACCCCCCCAGGGTATCCCTGACCCCCCCAGGGTATCCCTGATCCCCCCCCGGGATGATCAGTGACCCCCCCCTAACTTTTCCCCAAACTCCCCCCACTTCCTCAAACCTGCTCCAGGGGATGCTGCGACCCCCAGGACCCCCAATTCCCCCCCAAATCCCACCCCCCCGATGGTCAGTGACCCCCCCGATGGTCAGTGACCCCCCCGGATGATCAGTGACCCCCCCGGATATTCCTGACCCCCCCGCGCCCCCCCCGCAGTACGGACACTTCCTGAAATGCGACACAAACCTGCCCCAGGTGATGCTGCAGGACCCCCAGGACCCCCTTTAGCCCCCCAAATCCCATCCCCCCGAGGGTCAGTGCCCCCCCCGAGGGTCAGTGCCCCCCCCGAGGGTCAGTGACCCCCCCGGATGGTCAGTGACCCCCCCGCGCCCCCCCCGCAGTACGGACACTTCCTGAAGCGGGACACGAACAGGCTGCAGGTGATGCTGCAGCGCCGCAAGCGCTCCAAGCACCGCCCGTTCCTGGGCTACAAAACGCTCGCCGTGGGGCTCATCAACATGGCCGAGGTGGGCGGGGGTCTCTGGGGGGCTGGGGGGGTCCTGAGGGGGTTTTGGGGGTGTTCTCGGGGGTCTCTGGGGGGTCGCGGGGCCGGGGGGGAGGCGCTGGTGGGGTGGGGAGAGTGCCCTGGAACTTGAGGGTGAGGGGCTGGAGCAGTTGGGGGCGATTTGGGGGGGGGTGGAGGGGTCTGGGGGGCTCGAGGGGAGTCCCGGGGGGGCTGGGGTGGGTCCTGGCGGGTCCCGGGGGTGTCCTCGGGGGTCTCTGAGGGGGTCCCGAGGGGTCACGGGGCGGGGGGGGGGCGCTGGTGGGGTGGGGAGGGTGCCCTGGCACTTGAGGGGTGAGAGGCTGGGGGAGTTGGGGGCGATTTGGGGGGGTGGAGGGGTCGGGGGCCTCGGGGGGTCCTGGGGGAGTCCTGGGGGGTCTCGGGGGGGGCTGGGGTGGTCCTGAGGGGTCTTTGGGGGGTCCCGGGGGGGTCACGGGCCGGGGGAGGGGGGCGCTGAGAGAAGGGGAGGGCATCCCAAGAGTTAGAAATGGGGAGGGGAGAAGGGTTGGGGGGATTTGGGGGGGGTCCCATTTGGGTTTGGGGGGTCTCAGGAGGCTCTGAGTGCCCCGTGGGGGGGTCAGGGGGGTCTCAGGGGGTCTCAGTGGGGGTCTCAGGGGGTCTCAGGGTGCCCCCCACCCATTTTTTATGCCCCCACCCATTTTTTGGTGCCCCCAGGTGCTGCAGCTGCCCAGCAAGGGCGGTCAGGCACTGCTCCTGCGCTGGAGGAGGAGGGTCGGGGTCTCAGGGTGCCCCGTGGGGGTCTCAGGAGGGTCAGGAGGGTCTCAGGAGGGGGCTCGGGGGTCTCAAGGTGCCGTGGGGGTCTCAGGAGGGTCTCAGGGTGCCCCCCACCCATTTTTGGTGCCCCCCACCCTCCCCAGTGCTGCAGCTGCCCAGCAAGGGTGGTCAGGTGCTGCTCCTACATTGGAGGAGGGGGCTCGGGGGTCTTTGGGTGTCCTGTGGGGTCTCAGGAGGGTCTCAGGAGGGTTCCAGGGGGTCTCAGGGTGCCCCGTGGGGGTCTCAGGGTGCCCCCCACCCATTTTTGGTGCCCCCCACCCCTCCCCAGGTGCTGCAGCTGCCGCTGGAGGGCGGTCAGGCGCTGGCTCTGCACCGCGCCCTGAAGGAGGATTAGGGTCGGGGGTCTCAGGGGTGCTCCAGGGGTCTCAGTGGTGGTCCCAGGGGGTCTCCGAAGCCCCCCGCCCCTCCGCAGGTGCCTGCAGCTGCCGCTGGAGGGCGGTCAGGCGCTGGCTCTGCACCGCGCTCTGAAGGAGGATTGGGGTCGGGGGTCTCAGGGTGTCCTGTGGGGGGGTCAGGGTGGTCCCAGGGATCTCAGAAGGGTCTCACAAAGCCCCCCACCCATTTTGATGCCCCCCAGGTGCTGCAGCTGCCGCTGGAGGGCGGCCAGGCCCTAGTTCTGTACCGCGCGCTGAAGGAGGATTAGGGTCGGGGGTCTCAGGGGTGTTCCAGGGGGTCTCAGTGGTGGTCCCAGGGTGTCTCCCGAAGCCCCCCACCCATTTTTGGTGCCCCCCAGGTGCTGCAGCTGCCGCTGGAGGGTGGTCAGGCGCTGGTTCTGCACCGGGTGCTGAAGGAGGATTAGGGTCGGGGGTCTCAGGGGTGCTCCAGGGGGTCTCAGGGTGCCCCATGAGGGGGTCAGGAGGGTCTCACGGAGCCCCCCACCCATTTTTGGTGCCCCCCAGGTGCTGCAGCTGCCGCTGGAGGGCGGTCAGGCGCTGCTCCTGCACCGCGCTCTGAAGGAGGAGAAGGGTCGGGGGTCTCAGGGTGTCCTGTGGGGAGGTCAGGGGGGTCTCTAGGTTCCCCGTGGGGGTCCCAGGGGGTCTCCCGAAGCCCCCCGCCCCTCCGCAGGTGCTGCAGCTGCCGCTGGAGGGCGGTCAGGCGCTGGCTCTGCACCGCGCTCTGAAGGAGGATTGGGGTCGGGGGTCTCAGGGTGTCCTGTGGGGGGGTCAGGGTGGTCCCAGGGGATCTCAGAAGGGTCTCACAAAGCCCCCCACCCATTTTTGATGCCCCCCAGGTGCTGCAGCTGCCGCTGGAGGGCGGCCAGGCCCTAGTTCTGTACCGCGCGCTGAAGGAGGATTAGGGTCGGGGGTCTCAGGGGTGTTCCAGGGGGTCTCAGTGGTGGTCCCAGGGTGTCTCCCGAAGCCCCCCACCCATTTTTGGTGCCCCCCAGGTGCTGCAGCTGCCGCTGGAGGGTGGTCAGGCGCTGGTTCTGCACCGGGTGCTGAAGGAGGATTAGGGTCGGGGGTCTCAGGGGTGCTCCAGGGGGTCTCAGGGTGCCCCATGAGGGGGTCAGGAGGGTCTCACGGAGCCCCCCACCCATTTTTGGTGCCCCCCAGGTGCTGCAGCTGCCGCTGGAGGGCGGTCAGGCGCTGCTCCTGCACCGCGCTCTGAAGGAGGAGAAGGGTCGGGGGTCTCAGGGTGTCCTGTGGGGAGGTCAGGGGGGTCTCTAGGTTCCCCGTGGGGGTCCCAGGGGGTCTCACGAAGCCCCCCGCCCCTCGGCAGGTGCTGCAGCTGCCGCTGGAGGGCGGTCAGGCGCTGGTCCTGCACCGGGCGCTGAAGGAGGATTGGGGTCGGGGGTCTCAGGGTGTCCCGTGGGGAGGTCAGGGTGGTCCCAGGGGATCTCAGAAGGGTCTCACGAAGCCCCCCACCCATTTTCGGTGCCCCCCAGGTGCTGCAGCTGCCGCTGGAGGGCAGTCAGGCACTGCTCCTGCACCATGCGCTGAAGGACGAGAAGGGTCGGGGGTCTCAGGGTGTCCTGTGGGGGAGTCAGGGGGGTCTCGGGGGGGGTCCCAGGGGGTCTCACGAAGCCCCCCGCCCCTCGGCAGGTGCTGCAGCTGCCGCTGGAGGGCGGCCAGGCCCTAGTTCTGCACCGGGCGCTGAAGGAGCCGCTGCCCGTGGCCGAGGTCGGCGTGGTGGCGCTCTCGAGCCAACCTGTGGAGCCCGAGGGGAAGGCCAAGGGCGCGGGTGGGCGAATTGGGGCTGGGGGCGGCACCCGGGGGGGGCGGGAAATGGGGCTGGGGGGAGCGGGGGGGCACCAGTGGGGCTGGGGGCACCAATGGGGGGCACGAATTGGGGTTGGGGGCACCAATGGGGCTGGGGGAGTGCGGGGGGGCACGAATTGGGGCTGGGGGCAACGGGGAGGGCAGTAAATGGGGCTGGGGGCACTGGGGGGGGGCACGGGGGGGCGGGAATTGGGGCTGGGGGCGGCACCGAGGGGGCTGGGGGGGCACGAATTGGGGCTCGGGGGGAGCGAGGGAGGCACGAATTGGGGCTGGGGGCAACCGGGGGGGCACGGGGGGGCACGAATTGGGGGTGGGGGCACCAATGGGGCTGGGGGCACCGAGGGGGACGGGAAATGGGGCTGGGGGCACCAATGGGGTTGGGGGCACCGGGGGGGGGCAGGAAATGGGGCGGGGGGCACAGGGGGGCGGGAATTGGGGCTGGGGGCACCGAGTGGGGCGGGAAATGGGGCTGGGGGCATCAATGGGGTTGGGGGCACCGGGGGGGGCAGGAAATGGGGCGGGGGGCACAGGGGGGCGGGAATTGGGGCTGGGGGCACCGGGGAGGGCAGTAAATGGGGCTGGGGGCACTGGGGGGGGCACGGGGGGGCGGGAATTGGGGCTGGGGGCACCAATGGGGGGCACGAATTGGGGCTGGGGTCACGAATTGAGTCTGGGGGTGCTCTGGGGGGTGGGAATTGGGTCTGGGGGCGCTCTGGGGGTCTCCATGGGGTCTTGGGGGGGTATTGGGTGCTGGGGGGGTCCCTGTGTGCCCCCTCCCCATTTTAGGGCCCCTCCCACCCCTGGGTGCCCCTCCCCCTTCATTCCCCCCCAATTTTTAACCTTTTTCTCCCCCCCCCCCAATTTTTTCCTGCGCCCCCTCCCCATTTCCCCCTCCCCATTTTGGCGCCCCCTCCCCAAATTTTTGGCCATAATTCGGACGCCCCCTCCCCAAATTCCTGTGCTCTTCCCCCTCCCGATTTTTCCTTTTCTCCCTTTTTTTCTCCCCCTCCCCAATTTTTTTCCCCCAATTTTTTCCTGCGCCCCCTCCTCATTTCCCCTCCCCATTTTGGTGCCCCCTCCCCATAATTCTGACGCCCCCTCCCCAAATTTTTGGCCCCCCCACCATAATTCGGACGCCCGCTCCCCAAATTTTTGTGCCTTTCCTCCCCCAATTTTCCCTTTTTCTCCCTTTTTTTTCTCCCTCCCCCACCCCCCAATTTTTCCCCCCAATTTTTTCCTGCGCCCCCTCCCCATTTCCCCCTCCCCATTTTGGCGCCCCCTCCCCATAATTTTGGGCGCCCCCTCCCCAAATTTTTGGCCCCCCCCACCATAATTCGAACGCCCCCTCCCCAAATTTCTGTGCTCTCCCCCCCCCCCGATTTTTCCTTTCCTCCCTTTTTTTCTCCCTCCCCCAATTTTTCCCCCATTTTTTTCCTGCGCCCCCTCCCCATTTCCCCCTCCCCATTTTGGCGACCCCCACCATAATTCGGACGCCCCCTCCCCAAATTTTTGTGCTTTTCCCCGCCCTGATTTTTCCTTTTCTCTCTTTTTCTCTCTCCCCCCCCCCAATTTTTTCCCCCAATTTTTTCCTGCGCCCCCTCCCCATTTCCCCCCTCCCCATTTTGGTGCCCCCTCCCCATAATTCGGGCGCCCCCTCCCCAAATTTTTGTGCTTTTCCCCGCCCTGATTTTTCCTTTTTCTCTCTTTTTTCTCCCTCCCCCCCCCCAATTTTTCCCCCATTTTTTTCCTGCGCCCCCTCCCCATTTTCCCCCTCCCATTTTGGCGCCCCCTCCCCACAATTCCGGCGCCCCCCCACCATAATTCGGACGCCCCCTCCCCAAATTTTTGTGCCTTTCCTCCCCCAATTTTCCCTTTTTCTCCCTTTTTTTCTCCCTCCCCCCCCCCCCAATTTTTCCCCCCCAATTTTTTTCCTGCGCCCCCCTCCCCATTTCCCCCTCCCCATTTTGGTGCCCCCCCCACCATAATTCTGACGCCCCCTCCCCAAATTTTTGCCCCCCCACCATAATTCCGGCGCCCCCTCCCCAAATTTCTGTGCTCCCCCCCCCCGATTTTTCCTTTTCTCCCTTTTTTCCTCCCTTCCCAAATTTTTTCCCCCAATTTTTTCCTGCGCCCCCTCCCCATAATTCCGGCGACCCCCCACCATAATTCGGACGCCCCCTCCCCATTTTTGTGCCCCCTCCCCATAATTCGGGCGCCCCCTCCCCAAATTTCTGTGCTCTCCCCCCCCGATTTTTCCTTTTCCTTTGTTTCTCCTTCCCCCCCCCCAATTTTTTCCCCCAATTTTTTCCTGCGCCCCCTCCCCATAATTCGGACGCCCCCCTCCCCAAATTTCCGGCCCCCCCAGATCGCTCCCCGGACCTGGACCAGGACTCGGAGGAGGATGAGGAAAGTTTCTCCTCCGAACCTGAGGGCAGCGACGACGCTCTGCCGGGCCAGGTAAGCCCCCTCCCCAAATTCCGGACCCCTCCCCGAATTCCGGACCCCTCCCCGAATTCCGGACCCCTCCCTGAATTCGGGACCCCTCCCCAAATTCCGGACCCCTCCCCAAATTCTGGACCCCCTCCCCAAATTTCGGGACCCCTCCCCAAGCTCCGGACCACTTCCCAAATTCGGGACCCCTCCCCAAATTCCGGACCCCCACCCAAATTCGGGACCCCTCCCCAATTTCAGAACCGCCACCCGAATTCCGGACCCCTCCCCAAATTCCGGACCCCCACCCGAATTTGGGACCCCGACCCAAATTCCGGACCCCGACCCAAATTCGGGACCCCTCCCCAAATTCCGGACCCTCCCCAAATTCGGGACCCCCACCCAAATTCCGGATCTTCCCTGATTTCCTGACTCTCTCCCCAATGTCGGGACCCTTCCCCAATTTCGGGACCCCCACCCAAATTCCGGACCCCTCCCCAAATTCGGGACCCTCCCCGATTTCCTGACCCCCTCCCCAAATTCGGGACCCCTCCCCAAATTCCGGACCCCTCCCCAAATTCGGGACCCCTCCCCAATTTCAGAACCGCCACCCGAATTCCAGACCCCTCCCCAAATTCCGGACCCCCACCCGAATTTGGGACCCCGACCCAATTCCGGACCCTCCCCAAATTCGGGACCCCTCCCCAAATTCCGGACCCTCCCCAAATTCGGGACCCCCACCCAAATTCCGGATCTTCCCTGATTTCCTGACTCTCTCCCCAGTGTCGGGACCCCTCCCCAATTTCGGGACCCCCTCCCCAAATTCGGGACCCCTCCCCAAATTCCAGACCCTCCCCGAATTTCGGACCCCTCCCCAATCTCGAGACCCCCCCCCCACCCAAATTCGGGACCCCTCCCCAAATTTCAGGACCCCTCCCCAAGCTCCGGATCACTTCCCAAATTCAGGACCCCTCCCCAAATTCGGGACCCCTCCCCAATTTCCAGACCCATCCCCAAATTCCGGACTCCTCCCCAAATTCCAGACCCCCTCCCCAATTTCCTGACCCCGCCCCAAATTCGGGACCCCTCCCCAATTTCGGGACCCCCCCAGGACCTGTTCGATGAGGAGGAGGAGCTGCCCAAGGGGAAGAAGGCTCGGAGGAAGGGCCCGGGGGGGGCCCGGGTGAGGGGCTGGGGGGGTCTGGGGGGGCCTCAAGGGGGTCTGGGGGGGTCCCAGTGGGTGCTGGGGGGGTCTGGGGGGGACTGGGGGGGGTCCTGGAGGGGTCTGGGAGGGTCTAAATGGGGGCTGGGGGGGACTGGGAGGGTCGCAGTGGGGACTGGGGAGGTCTGGGGGGTCTCATGGGGGGCTGGGGGGACTGGGAGAGGCGGGGGGGGTCTGGGGGGGCTCTGGGGGGGGTCTGGGGGGGTCTCAAGGGGGGCAGGGGGGGCTGGGGGGGCTCTGTGGGGGGCTGGGGGGGCCTGGGGGGAGCTGGGAGGGTCTAAATGGGGAGTGGGGGGGGTTCCAGGCTGGGTGGGGGGCTCCTGGGGGGGCTGGGGGGGTCTCAGTGGGGGCTGGGGGAGGACTGGGGGGGGTCTCAAGGGGGGGCTGGGGGGGGGCTGGGAGGGTCGCAGTGGGGATTGGGGGGTCTGAGGGGGGTCTTAATTGGGGCTGGGGGGGTCTGGGAGGGTCCCAGTGGGGCCTGGGGGAACTGGGAGGGTCTAAATGGGGAGTGGGGGGGGTTCCAGGGTGGGTGGGGGGGGGACTGGGGGAGGTCTGGGGGGGTCCCGGGAGAGGTCTGGGGGGTCTCAATGGGGGCTGGGGGGTCTGGGGGGAACTTGGGGGGGTTCCAGTGGGGCCTGGGGGGAACTGGGAGGATCTAAATGGGGACTGGGGGGGACTGGGAGTGTTGCAGTGGGGACTGGGGGGGACTGGGAGAGGCTGGGGGGGTCTGGGGGGGGTCTTAATGGGTGCTGGGGGGGTCTGGGGGGACTGGGAGAGGCTGGGGGGTCCGCCGGGGGTCCAGGGGGTGTCTGGGGGGTCTTGGGGGGGGTTTTGGGGGGTCTGGGGGTGTCCCCCGGGGGGTTTGGGGGTCCCGGGGAGTTCTGGGGGGTCTGGGGGGGGGTCTGGTGTGTCCCGGGGGATTCTGGGTGGGTCTGGGGGGTCCCTGGGGTCTGGGGGTGCTCTGGGGGTGTCTGGGGGGTCTGGGGGTGTCCCCCGGGGGTCTGGGGGGTCCTGGGAGGGTCCCGGGGGCTCTGGGGGGGTCCTGGGGGGGTCCCGGGTGTCTGGGGGGGTCTGGGGGTTCTGGTGGGTACTGGGGGGGGTCCCGAGGGATTCTGGGGGTCCCTGGTGTCCCCCGGGGGTCTGGGGGTGCTCTGGGTGGGTCTGGGGGTGTCCCCCAGAGGTTTGGGGGTGTCTGGGGGGGTCCAGGGTGTCCCTCGGGGGTCTGGGGGTGTCCCTCGGGGGTCTCTGACCCCCTCCCCCCGCCCCCCCCAGCACCCCAACATCAAACAGAAGTTCGTGGCGCTGCTGAAAAGATTCCGAGTGTCCGAGGAGGTACAGGGGACAGAGGGGACACAGGGACAGAGGGGACAGTGAGGGGACAGGGGGACACAGAGGGCAGGGACAGAGGGACAGAGGGACTGAGGGGACAGAGGGACAGGGACAGAGGGGACAGGGGACACAGGGGACAGGGACAGAGGGACACAGGGACAGAGGGACACAGGGACAGAGGGACTGAGGGGACAGAGGGACAGGGACAGAGGGGACAGAGGGACTGAGGGGACAGAGGGACAGGGACAGAGGGGACAGTGAGGGGACAGGGGACAGGGACAGAGGGGACAGGGGGACACAGGGGGCAGGGACAGAGGGGACAGTGAGGGGACAGAGGGACAGGGACAGGGACAGAGGGGATAGAGGGACAGGGACAGAGGGGACAGGGGAGGGGACACAGGGGACAGGGACAGAGGGGACGAGGGACACAGGGACAGAGGGGACAGGGGAGGGGACACAGGGGACAGGGACAGAGGGGACAGGGACAGAGGGGACACAGGGACAGGGACAGAGACAGAGGGGATAGAGGGACAGGGACAGAGGGGACAGGGGACACAGGGGACAGGGGACAGGGAGGGGACAGAGGAACAGAGACAGGGACAGAGGGAGGGGACAGGGACAAAGGGGACACGGGGGCAGGGGGGACAGGGGGGACACAGGGAGGGGACAGGGAGGGACAGAGACAGACGGGATGGGGGAGGGGGTGGGGGACCCAGGGAGGGGACACAGGGGACAGAGGGGACACAGGGAGGGGACAGGGATAGAGGGACAGGGACAGGGAGGGGACATGAGAGACAGAGGGGACAGAGAGGGCAGGGACAGACGGACAGAGGGGACGAGGGGACACAAGGAGGGGACAGCAGGGACAGAGGGGACAGAGGGAGGGGACAGGGAGGGAGAGGGGACAAAAGGGACAGAGGGGACACAGGGGACGGAGGGGACACGGGGGATGGGGGAGGGGGTGGGGGACACAGGGACAGGGACAGAGGGGACAGAGGGACACAGGGACAGGGGACAGAGACAGGGAGAGGACACAGGGACAGGGACAGGGGGACAGAGGGGACAGGGATAGGGAAGGGACACAGGGACAGGGAGGGGACAGAGGAACAGAGACAGGGACAGAGGGGACAGGGACAAAGGGGACACAGGGACAGAGGGGACACAGGGAGGGGACAGCGATAGAGGGACAGGGACAGGGAGGGGACATGAGAGACAGAGGGGACAGAGAGGGTAGGGACAGACGGACAGAGGGGACGAGGGGACACGGGGAGGGACAGAGGGGACAGAGAGGACAGGGACATAGGGACAAGGGACACAGGGGACAGAGGGAGGGAACAGGGACAGGGAGGGGACAGGGAGGACACAGAGTTGGGGACAGGGAGGGGACACAGGGACACGGAAGAGACACAGGGACAGGGAGGGGACAATGCTGGGGGGTGACCTGTGCTGGCAGGGGGGGACAGAGGTGTCCCAGGAGGGGACACAGGTGTCACGTGTCCCATGGGGTGTCCCCAGGATGGCTTTGGCCTCGATCATGTGTCCCTGGGGAGGTGACAGGGAGGTGACAGAGGTGTCTCTGGGGAGGTGACACAGCTGTCCCTGTCCCCAGGGTGGCTTTGGCCTGGACCACCTGTCCCCGGGGAGGTGACAGGGAGGTGACAATGGGTGACAGAGCTGTCCCCTTCTCCCCAGGGTGGCTTTGGCCTTGATCACGTGTCGCCGGGGAGGTGACAGGGAGGTGACAGAGCTGTCCCCAGGGAGGTGACACAGCTGTCCCTGTCCCCAGGGTGGCTTTGGCCTGGACCACATGTCCCCGGGGAGGTGACAGAGCTGTCCCCTGTCCCCAGGGTGGCTTTGGGCTCGATCACATATCCTATGGGGGGTGACAGAGGTGTCCCCGGGAAGGTGACAATGGGTGACAGTGCCATTGGGGTGTCCCCAGGGTGGCTTCGGCCTCGATCACATGTCCCCAGGGAGGTGACAGGGAGGTGTCAATGGGTGACAGAGGTGTCCCCAGGGAGGTGACACAGCTGTCCACATCCCCAGGGTGGCTTCGGCCTGGACCACGTGTCCCATGGGGGTGTCAGGATGTCCCCAGGGAGGTGACAATGGGTGACAGTGCCATTGGGGTGTCCCCAGGGTGGCTTTGGGTTTGATCATGTGTCCCGTGGCGGTGTCAGGATGTCCCCAGGGAGGTGACACAGCTGTCCCCTGTCCTCAGGGTGGCTTTGGCCTGGACCACATGTCCCCGGGGAGGTGACAGAGCTGTCCCTAGGGAGGTGACAGAGCTGTCCCTGTCCCCAGGGTGGCTTTGGCCTCAATCACATGTCCCTGGGGAGGTGACAATGGGTGTCAGGATGTCCCCAGGGAGGTGACAGTGCCATTGGGGTGTCCCCAGGGAGGTGACAGAGGTGTCCCCAGGGAGGTGACAGGGCTGTCCCTGTCCCCAGGGTGGCTTTGGCCTCGATCACGTGTCCCATGGGGGTGTCAGCATGTCCCCAGGGAGGTGACAGAGCTGTCCCTGTCCCCAGGGTGGCTTCGGCCTCGATCACATGTCCCCAGGGAGGTGACAGGGAGGTGACAGGGAGGTGACAATGGGTGACAGAGCTGTCCCTGTCCCCAGGGTGGCTTCGGCCTGGACCATGTGTCCCTGGGGAGGTGTCAGGATGTCCCCAGGGAGGTGACAGAGGTGTCCCTGTCCCCAGGGTGGCTTCGGCCTCGATCACGTGTCCCCGGGGAGGTGACAGGGAGGTGACAGGGAGGTGACAGGGAGGTGACAATGGGTGACAGAGGTGTCCCTGTCCCCAGGGTGGCTTCGGCCTCGATCACGTGTCCCCGGCGCGGATCAGAGCCGTGGCCGAGGATTTGGATGAACTTTATGATTCTCTGGAGATTTTCAACCCCAGCGACAGCGGCGCTGACCTGGACGACACCGACAGCGTCCTGAGCACCCCAAAACCGCGGCTCAGGTGAGGGGACCCCAAAATTCACACTCAGCACCCCAAAAATCACACTCAGCACCCCAAAAATCACACTCAGCACCCCCAAACCCCGGCTCAGGTGAGGGGACCCCGAAAACAGCCATGGGACCCCAAAAACAGCCCTGGGACCCTGAAGTTCACACTGAGCACCCCCAAAACCAGCCCTGGGACCCCAAAAACAGCCCTGGGACCCCAAAAACAGCCCTGGGACCCCGAAATTCACACTCAGCACCCCCAAAATTCACACTCAGCACCCCCGAAAACTCCTGAGCACCCCCAAACCCTGGCTCAGGTGAGGGGGGGCCCAAAAACGGCCCTGGGACCCCGAAATTCACACTCAGCATCCCAAAAACAGCCCTGGGACCCCAAAAACAGCCCTGGGACCCCGAAATTCACACTCAGCACCCCCAAAATTCACACTCAGCACCCCCGAAAACTCCTGAGCACCCCCAAACCCTGGCTCAGGTGAGGGGGGGCCCAAAAATGGCCCTGGGATCCCAAAAATCACACTGAGCACCCCAAAGCCCCGGCTCAGGTGAGGGGGACCCCGAAAACAGCCCTGGGACCCCGAAATTCACACTCAGCACCCCCAAAATCACACTGAGCACCCCGAAAACGGCCCTGGGACCCCAAAAACAGCCCTGGGACCCCGAAATTCACACTCAGCACCCCCGAAATTCACACTCAGCATCCCCGAGATCACTGAGCACCCCAAAAATTCACTCAGCACCCCAAAAATTCACACTCAGCACCCCCGAAATTCACACTCAGCACCCCAAAAATTCACACTCAGCACCCCCGAAATCACTGAGCACCCCAAAAATCGCACTCAGCACCCCAAAACCTGCCCTGGGACCCCCAAAATCACACTCAGCGTCACCAAAAACGGCCATGGGACCCCCAAAAATCACACTCAGCACCCCCAAAATCACACTGAGCACCCCAAAAACGGCCCTGGGACCCCAAAAACAGCCCTGGGACCCCGAAATTCACACTCAGCACCCCAAAAATTCACACTCAGCACCCCCGAGATCACTGAGCACCCCCGAAATTCACACTCAGCACCCCAAAAATTCACACTCAGCACCCCCGAAATTCACACTCAGCACCCCAAAAATTCACACTCAGCACCCCCGAAATCACTGAGCACCCCAAAAATCGCACTCAGCACCCCAAAACCTGCCCTGGGACCCCCAAAATCACACTCAGCGTCACCAAAAACGGCCATGGGACCCCCAAAAATCACACTCAGCACCCCCAAAATCACACTGAGCACCCCAAAAACGGCCCTGGGACCCCAAAAACAGCCCTGGGACCCCGAAATTCACACTCAGCACCCCAAAAATTCACACTCAGCACCCCCGAGATCACTGAGCACCCCCGAAATTCACACTCAGCACCCCAAAAATTCACACTCAGCACCCCCGAAATTCACACTCAGCACCCCAAAAATTCACACTCAGCACCCCCGAAATTCACACTCAGCACCCCCGAAATTCACACTCAGCACCCCAAAAATTCACACTCAGCATCCCCGAAATCACTGAGCACCCCAAAAATCGCACTCAGCACCCCAAAACCTGCCCTGGGACCCCCAAAATCACACTCAGCATCACCAAAAACGGCCATGGGACCCCCAAAAATCACACTCAGCACCCCCAAAATCACACTGAGCACCCCGAAAACGGCCCTGGGACCCCAAAAACAGCCCTGGGACCCCGAAATTCACACTCAGCACCCCAAAAATTCACACTCAGCACCCCCGAGATCACTGAGCACCCCAAAAATTCACACTCAGCACCCCAAAAACAGCCCTGGGACCCCCAAAATCACACCGAGCACCCCGAAAATGGCCCTGGGACCCCAAAAACAGCCCTGGGACCCCATGTCCCAGTGCCACCAGTGTCACCAGTGTTCCCAGTGCCCCCCATGTGCTGGTGTCACCAGATCCCAGTGTCCCCTGTCCCCCATGTCCCAGTGCTCCCAGTGCCCCCATGTGCTCTGTCCCAGTGCTCCCAGTGCCACCAGTGTCCCCAGTGTCTCCATGTGCTCTGTCCCAGTGCCACCAGTATCCCCAGTGTCCCCATGTCCCAGTGCTCCCAGTGCCCCATGTGCTCTGTCCCAGTGTCCCCAGTGCCACCAGTGCCCTGTGTACTCTGTCCCAGTGCCCCTGTCCCCATGTCCCAGTATCCCCAGTACTCCCAGTGCCCCATGTGCCCAAGGGCCTCGTGTCCCAGTGCCCCTGTCCCAGTATCCCCAGTCCCCCCAGTATCCCCAGTATCCCAGTCCCAGTATCCCCCCAGTATCCCCAGTGCTCCCAGTGCTCCCAGTATCCCCAGTGGCCCTGTCCCCCCAGTCCCTGTCCCAGTCCCCCCAGTGCTCCCAGTATCCCCAGTGCCCCCTGTCCCCATGTCCCAGTCCCCCCAGTACCCCCAGTCACTCCCAGTTTGATCCCACTCCCCCCAGTATCCCCAGTCCCTGTCCCCCCAGTACTCCCAGTATCCCCAGTGGCCCTGTCCCAATGCTCCCAGTATCCCCAGTCCCTCCCAGTGCTCCCATTCCCCTTAGTGCTCCCAGTATCCCCAGTACTCCCAGTGCCCCATGTGCTGTGTCCCAGTGCCACCAGTGCCCGAGGGCCTCATGTCCCAGTATCCCCAGTCCCCCCAGTATCCCCAGTACTCCCAGTACTCCCAGTATCCCCAATATCCCCAGTCTCTCCCAGTATCCCCAGTCCCCCCAGTGCTCCCAGTATCCCCAGTGCCCATGTCCCCATGTCCCAGTCCCCCCAGTCACTCCCAGTTTGATCTCACTCCCCCCAGTATCCCCAGTCCCTGTCCCCCCAGTACTCCCAGTACTCCCAGTGGCCCTGTCCCAGTGCTCCCAGTATCCCCAGTCCCTCCCAGTGCTCCCAGTCCCCCCAGTATCCCCGGTCCCCCCCATTCCCCTTAGTGCTCCCAGTATCCCCAGTGCTCCCAGTGCCCCATGTGCTGTGTCCCAGTGCCACCAGTGCCCGAGGGCCTCATGTCCCAGTATCCCCAGTATCCCCAGTATCCCCAGTACTCCCAGTTTGATCCCAGTACTCCCAGTCCCCCTGTCCCAGTACTCCCAGTATCCCCAGTCCCTGTCCCAGTATTCCCAGTGCTCCCAGTCCCCTCAGTCCCTCCCAGTATCCCCAGTCCCCCCAGTGCTCCTAGTTTGCTCCCAGTACTCCCAGTGCTCCCAGTACTCCCAGTCCCTGTCCCAGTGCTCCCAGTACTCCCAGTCCCTGTCCCAGTGCTCCCAGTGCTCCCAGTGCTCCCAGTACTCCCAGTCCCTGTCCCAGTGCTCCCAGTGCTCCCAGTTTGCTCCCAGTACTCCCAGTCCCTGTCCCAGTACTCCCAGTCCCTGTCCCAGTACTCCCAGTCCCTGTCCCAGTATTCCCAGTACTCCCAGTCCCCATGTCCCAGTGCTCCCAGTACTCCCAGTCCCTGTCCCAGTGCTCCCAGTGCTCCCAGTACTCCCAGTCCCTGTCCCAGTGCTCCCAGTGCTCCCAGTACTCCCAGTCCCCATGTCCCAGTGCTCCCAGTTTGCTCCCAGTACTCCCAGTCCCCATGTCCCAGTGCTCCCAGTGCTCCCAGTCCCCATGTCCCAGTATCCCCAGTGCTCCCAGTATCCCCGTCCCAGTATTCCCAGTGCTCCCAGTCCCCATGTCCCAGTGCTCCCAGTGCTCCCAGTCCCCATGTCCCAGTATCCCCAGTGCTCCCAGTATCCCCGTCCCAGTATTCCCAGTGCTCCCAGTCCCCATGTCCCAGTATTCCCAGTACTCCCAGTCCCTGTCCCCCCAGTATTCCCAGTACTCCCAGTACTCCCAATCCCCATGTCCCAGTGCTCCCAGTGCTCCCAGTACTCCCAGTACTCCGAGTCCCTCTCCGTCCCAGTATCCCCAGTATCCCCAGTGCTCCCAGTTTGATCCCAGTACTCCCAGTCCCCCTGTCCCAGTACTCCCAATATCCCCAGTCCCTGTCCCAGTATTCCCAGTGCTCCCAGTCCCCTCAGTCCCTCCCAGTATCCCCAGTCCCCCCAGTGCTCCTAGTTTGCTCCCAGTACTCCCAGTGCTCCCAGTACTCCCAGTCCCTGTCCCAGTGCTCCCAGTACTCCCAGTCCCTGTCCCAGTGCTCCCAGTGCTCCCAGTGCTCCCAGTGCTCCCAGTCCCTGTCCCAGTGCTCCCAGTCCCTGTCCCAGTGTTCCCAGTCCCTGTCCCAGTGCTCCCAGTACTCCCAGTCCCTGTCCCCAGGCCGTTCTTCGAGGGTCTGTCCCAGTCGAGCTCCCAGACCGAGATGGGCAGCGAGGGCCCCGCGCCGGTCAGTGCGGACTGGGAGCACTGGGAGCACTGGGAGGGACTGGGAGGGACTGGGGGGGGACTGGGGGAGACTGGGGGGGACACTGGGAAGGGACTGAAATGGGACTGGGGGGGACTGGGAGGCACTGGGGGGGACTGGGAGAGATTTGGGGGGGCACTGGGAAGGGACTGGAATGGAATTGGGGGGGACTGGGATGGACTGGGAGGGCACTGGGAGGGTCTCTGGGCTGTTACTGGGAGCACTGGGAGGGACTGGGAGGGACTGGAGGGGGCACTGGGAAGGACTGGGGGGCACTGGGAGAAATTTGGGGGATTACTGGGAGGGACTGGGAGTACTGGGAGGCTACTGGGAGGATGGGGGTGTTACTGGGAGCACTGGGAAGGACACTGGGCTGTTACTGGGAGGGGACTGGGGGGGTCTCTGGGCTTTTACTGGGAGCACTGGGAGGGACTGGGAGGCACTGGGAGCACTGGGAGGGCCACTGGGGTGTTACTGGGAGCACTGGGGGGGGGCACTGGGAGCACTGGGAGGGACTGGGGGGCACTGGGGGACACTGGGAGGGTCTCTGGGCTGTTACTGGGAGCACTGGGAGGGCCACTGGGGTGTTACTGGGAGCACTGGGAGGGCCTGGGGGGTTACTGGGAGGGACTGGGGGTTTACTGGGAACACTGGGAGGGACCAGGAGGGTCTCTGGGCTGTTACTGGGAGCACTGGGGGGGGCACTGGGAGGGACTGGGGGGCACTGGGAGGGCACTGGGGACAAATGGGAGGTTATGGGGAGGCACTGGGAGTACTGGGAGGCTACTGGGAGGATGGGGGGGGTTACTGGGAGCACTGGGCAGGCACTGGGGGGTTACTGGGAGGGGCTGGGAGGACACTGGGAGCACTGGGAGGGACACTGGGCTGTTACTGGGAGGGACTGGGGGGGTCTCTGGGCTTTTACTGGGAACACTGGGAGGCAGTGGGAGGGCCTGGGGGGGCACTGGGAGGGACTGGGGGATTACTGGGAGCACTGGGAAGGACTGGGAGGGACTGGGGGGTTACTGGGGGGGACTGGGAGCACTGGGAGGCTACTGGGAGGATGGGGGGGGTTACTGGGAGCACTGGGCGGGTACTGGGGGGTTACTGGGAGGGGCTGGGGGGGTCTCTGGGCTGTTACTGGGAGGCACTGGGGGAGGCACTGGGAGGGACTGGGAGGGACTGGGAGCACTGGGAGTGTCTCTGGGCTGTTACTGGGGGGGACTGGGAGCACTGGGAGGCTACTGGGAGGATGGGGGGGGTTACTGGGAGCACTGGGCGGGTACTGGGGGGTTACTGGGAGGGGCTGGGGGGGTCTCTGGGCTGTTACTGGGAGGCACTGGGGGAGGCACTGGGAGGGACTGGGAGGGACTGGGAGCACTGGGAGTGTCTCTGGGCTGTTACTGGGAGCACTGGGGGGTTACTGGGAGCACTGGGAGCACTGGGAGGGTCTCTGGGCTGTTACTGGGAGCACTGGGAGCACTGGGAGGGTCTCTGGGCTGTTACTGGGAGCACTGGGAAGGACTGGGAGGGCACTGGGAGGGTCTCTGGGCTGTTACTGGGAGCACTGGGGGGTTACTGGGAGCACTGGGAGCACTGGGAGGGTCTGTGGGCTGTTACTGGGAGCACTGGGAGCACTGGGAGGGTCTGTGGGCTGTTACTGGGAGCACTGGGAGCACTGGGAGGGTCTGTGGGCTGTTACTGGGAGCACTGGGAGGGTCTGTGGGCTGTTACTGGGAGCACTGGGGGGTTACTGGGAGCACAGGGAGGGTCTCTGGGCTGTTACTGGGAGCACTGGGGGGTTACTGGGAGGGTCTCTGGGCTGTTACTGGGAGCACTGGGGGGTTACTGGGAGGGTCTCTGGGCTGTTACTGGGAGCACTGGGGGGTTACTGGGAGCACTGGGAGGGTCTCTGGGCTGTTACTGGGAGCACTGGGCTGTTACTGGGAGCACTGGGAGCACTGGGAGGGACTCTGGGCTGTTACTGGGAGCACTGGGAGCACTGGGGGGTTACTGGGAGCACTGGGGGGGTCTGTGGGCTGTTACTGGGAGCACTGGGGGGTTACTGGGAGCACTGGGAGCACTGGGAGGGTCTCTGGGCTGTTACTGGGAGCACTGGGGGGTTACTGGGAGCACTGGGGGGTTACTGGGAGGGTCTCTATTTTGGGGTCTCTCTCTCACCTTTGGGGTCTCCCCTCCCCCCAGGCAGAGCCAGGGCCCCGCAGAGCTCCCGAGGAGGGGCAGGACCCCGAGGGGCTGGTGAGACCCCCCCCAAAAAACACCCCTGAGACCCCAAAATATCCCTGAGACCCCTCCCCAAAAACTGCACCCCAAAAAATATCCCGGAGACCCCAAAAAACACCCCTGAGACCCCCCCCCGAAACCCCAAAAAATATCCCTGAGACCCCCCCGAAAACACCCCCGAGACCCCCCCCCAAAAAAATCCCTGAGACCCCAAAATATCCCTGAGACCCCAAAAAATATCCCTGAGACCCCAAAAAATATCCCTGAGACCCCCCCCAAAATATCCCTGAGACCCCAAAAATATCCCTGAGACCCCAAAAAATATCCCTGAGACCCCCCCCAAAATATCCCTGAGACCCCAAAAATATCCCTGAGACCCCGAAAACCCCTGAGACCCCCCCCAAAATATCCCTGAGACCCCTCCCCAAAATATCCCTGAGACCCCCCCCAAAATATCCCTGAGACCCCTCCCCAAAATATCCCTGAGACCCCTCCCCAAAAAATATCCCTGAGACCCCTCCCAAAATATCCCTGAGACCCCCCCCAAAATATCCCTGAGACCCCAAAATATCCCTGAGACCCCCAAAATCCCCTGAGACCCCTCCCCAAAAACTGCACCCCAAAAAATATCCCTGAGACCCCAAAAAACATCCCTGAGACCCCAAAAATATCCCTGAGACCCCAAAAAATATCCCTGAGACCCCTCCCCAAAATATCCCTGAGACCCCAAAAATATCCCTGAGACCCCAAAAAATATCCCTGAGACCCCTCCCCAAAATATCCCTGAGACCCCTCCCCAAAATATCCCTGAGACCCCAAAACCCCTGAGACCCCCCCCAAAATATCCCTGAGACCCCAAAATATCCCTGAGACCCCTCCCCAAAATATCCCTGAGACCCCCCAAAATATCCCTGAGACCCCAAAAATATCCCTGAGACCCCAAAAATATCCCTGAGACCCCCCCCAAAATATCCCTGAGACCCCTCCCCAAAATATCCCTGAGACCCCAAAATCCCCTGAGACCCCAAAATATCCCTGAGACCCCAAAAAATATCCCTGAGACCCCAAAAACCCCTGAGACCCCTCCCCAAATATCCCTGAGACCCCAAAATATCCCTGAGACCCCTCCCCAAAATATCCCTGAGACCCCTCCCCAAATATCCCTGAGACCCCAAAAATATCCCTGAGACCCCCCCCAAAATATCCCTGAGACCCCAAAAACCCCTGAGACCCCTCCCCAAAATATCCCTGAGACCCCTCCCCAAAATATCCCC
>JAWUZG010001176.1:0-28939 GCA_036785705.1 Acanthornis magna
GGGGAGAATTTGGGATTTTTTTGGGTGAATTTTGGGGATTTTGGGGTCCCTGGGGGGTCCCAGAGGGCTGAACACAACAAATTCTTGTGGAAAGTTCCGTCCACGCACACGGCTGGGAAAGAGTTAATTAGAGTTAATTAAGGTTAATTGGAGTTAATTAAGGTTAATTAGGAATCAGGGCTAACGGGGAGAATTTGGGGATTTTTTGGGAGGAATTTTTGGGGATTTTGGGGGGGAATTTTGGGGATTTTGGGGTCCCTGGGGGGTCCCTGAGGGCTGAACACAACAAATTCTTGTGGAAGGTTCCGTCCACGCACACGGCTGCACGGCTGGGAAAGGGTTAATTAGAGTTAATTAAGGTTAATTGGAGTTAATTAAGGTTAATTAGGAGTCAGGGCTAATGGGGAGAATTTTGGGATTTTTTGGGGAGAATTTTGGGATTTTTGGGGGAATTTTGGGGATTTTGGGGATTTTGGGGGTCCTGAGGGCTGAACACAACACACACTTGTGGAAAGTTCCGTCCACGCACACGGCTGGGAAAGAGTTAATTAGAGTTCATTAATTAAGGTTAATTAGGAGTCGGAGTTAATTGGGGAGAATTTGGGATTTTTTTGGGTGAATTTTGGGGATTTTGGGGTCCCTGGGGGGTCCCAGAGGGCTGAACACAACAAATTTTTGTGGAAAGTTCCGTCCACGCACACGGCTGGGAAAGAGTTAATTAGAGTTAATTAAGGTTAATTGGAGTAATTGGAGTTAATTAGGAGCCAGGGCTAATGGGGAGAATTTTGGGATTTTTTTTGGTGAATTTTGGGGATTTTGGGGTCCCTGGGGGGTCCAGAGGGTGAACACAACAAATTCTTGTGGAAAGTTCCGTCCACGCACACGGCTGGGAAAGAGTTAATTAGAGTTCATTAATTAAGGTTAATTAGGAGTCGGAGTTAATTGGGAGAATTTGGGATTTTTTTTGGTGAATTTTTGGGATTTTGGGGTCCCTGGGGGGTCCCAGAGGGCTGAACACAACAAATTCTTGTGGAAGGTTCCGTCCACGCACACGGCTGGGAAAGAGTTAATTAGAGTTCATTAAGGTTAATTGGAGTTAATTGGAGTTAATTGGAGTTAATTAGGAGTCAGGTTAATTGGGGAGAATTTTGGGATTTTTTCGGGGAATTTTTGTTTTTTCAGGGGAATTTTTTTATTTTGGGGGAAATTTTGGGGTTTTTTGTGGGAATTTTTGGTGATTTTGGGGGAATTTTTGGGGATTTTGGAGATATTTTTAGGGTTTTTTGGGGGGAATTTTTGGGGACATTTTTAGGGATTTTGGGGGAATTTTGGGATTTTTTGGGGGAATTTTTGGGGTTTTTTTGCAGGAATTTTGGGGGGAATTTTTGTTTTTTTCAGGGGAATTTTTTTTATTTTGGGGGAAATTTTGGGGTTTTTTGTGGGAATTTCTGGTGATTTTTGGGGGAATTTTTGGGTGAATTTTTTTGTTTTTGGGGGGAATTTTTGGGGATTTTTTTGGGGTTTTTTGGGTGAATTTTTTGGGAATTTGGGGGGAATTTTTTTTGGTTTTTGGGGGGAATTTTTGGGTTTTTGGGGAAATTTTTGGGGATAGTTTCAGGCTTTTTTGGGAGAATTTTTTTTGGTTTTGGGGTTATTTTGGGGATATTTCCAGGTTATTTTGTGGCATTTTTTGGGATATTTTTGGGATATTTTGGGGTACATTTTGAGGATATTTCAGGGTATCTTCTGGGGATTTTTTGGGATATTTTGGGGATATTTTGTGGATATTTCAGGGTACATTCAGGGGTTTTTTTGGGATATTTTGGGGATATCTCGGTACATTCTGGGGATTTTGGGGGATATTTTGGGATATTTTGGGGTGCACTTCAGGGTACATTTGGGGTATTTTTGGGATATTTTGGGGATATTTCAGGGCACGTTTTGGGGATATTTTGGGGTACATTTGGACATACATTGAGGATATTTTGGGGTACACGCCAGAAATATTTTGAGGATATTTTGGGGCACATTTTGGAGGATTTTTGGTGTTATTTTGGGGTACATTTGGGGGACATTTTGGGGTTATTTTGGGTATATTTTAGGGATATTTTCGAGTACATTTTGGGGTTATTTTGGGTATATTTTGGGTATATTTAGTGCTTATTTCAGTGTACATTTTGGGGTTTTTGGGCATATCTCAGGGTACATTTTGGGGATATTTTGGGGTACATTTTTAGGATTTTTTTGGGGATATTTTGGGATATTTTGGGGTACATTTTTAGGATTTTTTTGGGATATTTTTGGGTGACTCACCAATGACAGAGCTGGGGCTGTGCCCCCCTCTCCCGAAGGCACAGACCCCCAGGGCTTGGGGAGATTTCGGGAGATTTTGGGGTACATTTCATGTATTATTTTAGGGATTTTTTTGGGATATTTTTTGGGATATTTTTTGGGATATTTGGGACATTTTTGGGTCACTCACCGATGACAGAGCTGGGGCTGCGCCCGCCCCTTCCGAAGGCACAGACCCCCGGGGCTTGGGGACATTTTGGGGTACATTTTCAGGATTTTTTTGGGATATTTTGGGATATTTTGGGGTACATTTTTAGGATCTTTTTGGGATATTTTTGGGTCACTCACCGATGACAGAGCTGGGGCTGTGCCCCCCTCTCCCAAAGGCGCAGACCCCCGGGGCTTGGGGAGATTTTGGGAGATTTTGGGGTACATTTCATGTATTATTTTAGGGATTTTTTTGGGATTTTTTGGGGATATTTGGGGATATTTTGGGGTACATTTTGGGAATACTTTGGGGATATTTAAGGATACATTCTGGGGTTTTTTGGGGATATTTTGGAAGTATTTTGGGGGATATTTTGGGGATATTTTGGGGTCATCTCATGGTACATTCTGGGGATTTTGGGGGATATTTTGGGATATTTTGGGGTGCACTTCAGGGTACATTTGGGGTATTTTTGGGATATTTTGGGGATATTTCAGGGCACGTTTTGGGGATATTTTGGGGTACATTTGGACATACATTGAGGATATTTTGGGGTACACTCCAGAAATATTTTGAGGATATTTTGGGGTACATTTGGGACATTTTTGGGTCACTCACCGATGACGGAGCTGGGGCTGTGCCCCCCTCTCCCGAAGGCACAGACCCCCAGGGCTTGGGGAGATTTTGGGAAATATTTTGTATATTATTTTAGGGCCTTTTTTGGGATATTTTTGGGATATTTTGGGGATATTTTGGGGATATTTCAGGGCACATTTTGGGGATATTTTGGGGTACATTTCTGGGTATGTTTGGGGTATTTTGGGGATACTTCCAGGATATTTTTGGGATATTTTAGGGATATTTTGGGGCACATTCTGGAAATATTTTGGGGATATTTTGGGGTACATTTTCAGGATTTTTTTGGGGATATTTTGGGATATTTTGGGGTACATTTTTAGGATTTTTTTGGGATATTTTTGGGTGACTCACCAATGACAGAGCTGGGGCTGTGCCCCCCTCTCCCGAAGGCGCAGACCCCCAGGGTTTGGGGAGATTTCGGGAGATTTTGGGAAATATTTTGGAGATACTTTGGGGATATTTTGGGGTACATTTTGGGGGATTTTTGGTGTTATTTTGGGGTACATTTGGGGGACATTTTGGGGATATTTGGGGGGTACATTTTGGGGTTATTTTGGGTATATTTTAGGGATATTTTCGAGTACATTTTGGGGTTATTTTTGGTATATTTTGGGTATATTTAGTGCTTATTTCAGTGTACATTTTGGGGTTTTTGGGCATATCTCAGGGCACATTTTGGGGATATTTTGGGGTACATTTTCAGGATTTTTTTTGGATATTTTTTTGGGATATCTTGGGGATATTTTGGGGTATATTTTCAGGATTTTTTGGGAATATTTTAGGATATTTTGGGGTACATTTTGGGGTCAGTCACTCACCGATGACAGAGCTGGGGCTGTGCCCGCCCCTCCCGAAGGCGCAGACCCCCGGGGCTTGGGGACATTTTGGGAGATTTCGGGGTACATTTTCAGGATTTTTTTTGGATATTTTTGGGGATTTTTTGGGGATATTTTGGGACATTTTGGGGTCAGTCACTCACCGATGACGGAGCTGGGGCTGCGCCCCCCTCTCCCGAAGGCACAGACCCCCAGGGTTTGGGGAGATTTTGGGGTACATTTTCAGGATTTTTTTGGGGATATTTTGGGATATTTTGGGGTACATTTTTAGGATATTTTGGGGATATTTTTGGGTGACTCACCGATGACGGAGCTGGGGCTGCGCCCGCCCCTCCCGAAGGCGCAGACCCCCAGGGCTTGGGGAGATTTTGGGGATATCTCAGGCTATATTTCGTATATTATTTCAGGGATTTTTTTGGGATATTTTTTGGGATATTTGGGACATTTTTGGGTGACTCACCGATGACGGAGCTGGGGCTGCGCCCGCCTCTCCCGAAGGCGCAGACCCCCGGCGCCTCGGCAGGCACGGTGAAGCTCGCCAGCGACCACTGCGACTCCACGTAGGGACCCAGCACGGGGCCCACCTTGCCCACGCGCGCCAGCCTGCGGAATTCGGGCATTTGGGGATTTTGGGATTTTTTGGAGGTTTTGGGAATTTTTGGGGTGTCAGGGATGGGTTTTTGGGGTGTCTAGAGTGGGGGTTTGGGGTGTCACGGGGGTGTTTTGGGGTGGTTTTGGGGATTTTTGGGGATTTTTGGGGAGGTTTTGGGGATTTCTGGGGATTTTTGGGAGGTTTTGGGGATTTTTGAGATTTTTGGGGTGTCTGGGGTGGGTTTTTGGGGTGTCTGGGGTGGGGTTTTGGGGTGTCAGGGGTGGGTTTTTGGGGTGTCTGGGGTGGGGTTTTGGGGTGTCACGGGGGTGTTTTGAGGATTTTTGGGAGGTTTTCGGGATTTCTGGGGATTTTTGGGAGGTTTTGGGGATTTTTGAGATTTTTGGGGTGTCTAGAGTGGGGTTTTGGGGTGTCACGGGGGTGTTTTGGGGTTTTTGGGGATTTTGGGGAGGTTTTGGGGATTTTTGGGGTGTCAGGGGTGGGTTTTGGGGTGTCTAGAGTGGGTTTTTGGGGAGGTTTTGGGGATTTTGGGGGATTTTTGGGGATTTTTGGGAGGTTTTGGGGATTTTTGGGGTGGCTGGGGTGGGTTTTGGGGTGTCTAGAGTGGGGGTTTGGGGTGTCACAGGGGTGTTTTGGGGTTTTTGGGGAGGTTTTGGGGATTTTTCGGGATTTTTGGGAGGTTTTGGGGATTTTGGGGTGTCTGGGGTGGGTTTTGGGGTGTCTAGAATGGGGGTTTGGGGTGTCACAGGGGTGTTTTGGGGTTTTTGGGATTTTTCGGGTGTCTAGAGTGGGGTTTTGGGGTTTTTGGGGATTTTTGGAGATTTTGGGGAGGTTTTGGGGATTTTTGGGGTGGCTGGGGTGGGTTTTGGGGTGTCTAGAGTGGGGTTTTGGGGTGTCACGGGGGTGTTTTGGGGTTTTTTGGGAGGTTTTGGGGATTTCTGGGGATTTTTGGGAGGTTTTGGGGATTTTTGAGATTTTTGGGGTGTCTGGGGTGGGTTTTGGGGTGTCTGGGGTGGGGTTTTGGGGCATCAGGGGGGTGTTTTGGGGTTTTTGGGGATTTTTGGAGATTTTGGGGAGGTTTTGGGGATTTTTGGGGTGTCTGGGGTGGGTTTTGGGAGGGTTTGGGGAGGTTTTTGGGTTTTTGGGGTGGATTTTTAGGGGTTTTTGGGGTTTTCGGGGTGATTTTTTTGGGATTTTGGGGTGGATTTTTGGGGTTTTCGGGGCTGTTTTTTGGGGATTTCAGGGTGTCCAGGGTGGTTTTTTGGTGTTTTCAGGGTGGTTTTTAGGGTTTTTTGGGTGCCCAGGGTGGGTTCTTAGGGTGCCCAGGGTGGATTTTTTAGGGTTTTTAGGGTGGATTTTTAGGGTTTTGGGGGTTTTCAGGGCTGTTTTTTGCGTTTTTGGGGTGGATTTTTAGGGTTTTCGGCGCTGTTTTTTGGGGATTTCAGGGTGTCCAGGGTGGGTTTTGGGGGTTTTCAGGGCGGTTTTTAGGGTTTTTGGGGTGGATTTTTAGGGTTTTGGGTGTTTCGGGGCAGTTTTTGGGCTGTCCAAGGTGGGTTTTGGGGGTTTTTGGGTGCCCAGGGTGGGTTTTGGGGGTTTTCAGGACGGTTTTTGGGTTTTTGGGGTGGATTTTTAGGGTTTTTGGAGCTGTTTTTGGGGTGCCCAGGGTGGATTTTTGGGGTTTTCGGGGCAGTTTTTCAGGTTTTTGGGGTATCCAGGTTGGATTTTTTAGGGATTTTCAGGTTTTTGGGGTGCCCAGGGTAGATTTTTTAGGGTTTTTCGGGTTTTTGGGGTGGATTTTTAGGGTTTTCAGGGTTTTCGGGGCGGTTTTTTGGGGATTTCAAGGTTTTTGGGGTGGATTTTTGGGGTTTTCAGGGCAGTTTTTTGGGTTTTTGGGGTGCCCAGGGTGGATTTTTTAGGGATTTTCAGGTTTTTGGGGTGTCCAGGGTGGATTTTTTAGGGATTTTCGGGTTTTTGGGGTGTCCAGGGTGGATTTTTTAGGGATTTTCGGGTTTTTGGGGTGTCCAGGGTGGATTTTTTAGGGATTTTCAGGTTTTTGGGGTGTCCAGGGTGGATTTTTTAGGGATTTTCGGGATTTTGGGGTGTCCCACTCACGCCGAGCGGCGGTTGAGCCGAGTGTCCCTCAGGGCGAAGACGTGGCCTGTCCCTTTGTCACTCGCCGCGCACAGGAAGGAGCAGTCGGGGCTGAACGCCAGGCTGGGGACACGAAAAACCCCAAAAATTACCCCAAAATTTGGGTTAGGGATAGAGAAAAACCACAAAATTATCCAAAAATTTGGGTTAGGGATGGGGAAAACCCAAAAAAAAGCCCAAAATTTGGGTCAGGGATTGGGGAAAACTCCAAAATTACCCCAAAATTTGGGTTAGGGGTGGGGAAAAGCAAAAAATATCCCAAAATTCGAGTTAGGGATTGGGGAAAAACCCAAAAATAACCCAAAATTTGGGTCAGGGATTGGGGAAAACTTCAAAAATAGCCCAAAATTTGGGTTAGGGATTGGGGAAAACCAAAAAAAATCGCCCAAAATTTGGGTTAGGGATAGAGAAAAACCCCAAAAATCCCATCAGGGATTGGGGGCCCCAAAAATAGCCCAAAATTTGGGTTAGGGATTGGGGAAAACCCAAAAAATAGCCAAAATTTGAGTTAGGGGTAGAGAAAAACCCCCAAAATATCCCAAAATTTGAGTTAGGAATGACGGGAATCCCAAAAATCTCATCAGGGATTGGGGAAAGCCCCAAAAATAGCCCAAAATTTGGGTTAGGGGTGGGGAAAACTCCAAAATTAGCCCAAAATTTGGGTTGGGGTGAGGAAAACCCCAAAAATAGCCAAAAATTTGAGTTAGGGGTGGGGAAAAACCCGAAAATAGCCCAAAATTGAGTTAGGGACTGGGGAAAACAAAAAAAATAACCCAGAATTTGGGTTAGGGGTGGGGAAAACCCAAAAAAATACCCCAAAATTTGGGTTAGGGATTGGGGAAAAACCCCAAAAATTGCCCAAAATTTGAGTTAGGGGTGGGGAAAACTCCAAAAATACCCCAAAATTTGGGTTAGGCACTAGGGGGAATCCCAAAAATATCTCAAAAATTGGGTTAGGGATGGGGAAAAATCCCCAAAATACCCAAAATTGGGTTAGGGACTGGGGGGAACCCAAAAATACCCCAAAATTTGAGTTAGGGATTGGGGAAAACCCCGAAAATGGCCCAAAATTTGGGTTAGGGATGTGGAAAAACCCCAAAAATACCCAAAATTTGAGTTAGGGATGGGGAAAACCCAAAAAAATACCTCAAAATTTGGGTTGGGGTGGGGAAAACCCCAAAAAATCCCATCAGGGATTGGGGACCCCAAAAATAGCCCAAAATTTGGGTTAGGGATTGGGGAAAACCCAAAAAATACCCCAATATTTGGGTTAGGGGTGGGGAAAACCCCAAAAATTTGGGTTAGGGATGGAGGGCACCCCAAAAATAGCCCAAAATTTGGGTTAGGGACTGAGGAAACCCAAAAAATACCGAAAAATTTGAGTTAGGGATTGGGGGGAATCCCAAAAAATGCCTCAAAATTTGGGTTAGGGGTGGGGAAAAGGAAAAAATATCCCAAAATTTGAGTTAGGGATTGAGGAAAACCCCGAAAATACCGAAAAATTTGAGTTAGGGGTGGGAAAAAACCCCAAAAACACCCCAAAATTTGGGTTAGGGATAGAGAAAAACCCCAAAAATCCCATCAGGGATTGGGGGCCCCAAAAATAGCCCAAAATTTGGGTTAGGGACTGAGGAAAACCCAAAAAATACCGAAAAATTTGAGTTAGGGATTGGGGAAAAACCCCAAAAATATCCCAAAATTTGAGTTAGGGGTGGGAAAAAACCCAAAAATAGCCCAAAATTTGGGTTAGGGACTGAGGAAAACCCAAAAAATACCAAAAAATTTGGGTTAGGGATTGGGGAAAACCCCAAAAATATCCCAAAATTTGGGTTGGGGACTGGGGGGGATCCCAAAAATTTGGTTACAGATTGGGGGGACCCCAAAAATTGGTTTGGGGAGATTCCCGAATCTTCAGATCCATCCCCAGTCCCTCCCAGTGCTCCCAGTCTCACCAGTACAGCGTGGCCAGGTCAGTTCCAGGGCACAGTTCCATTCTCCCCAGTGCTCCCAGTCCCTCCCAGTGCTCCCAGTCTCACCAGTACACCATGGCTGGGTGGGTGCCCCATTGCCCCCAGTCTCACCAGTGCCCCCAGTCTCACCAGTAGAGCGTAGCCGGGTCACTTCCATAGCACAGTTCTATTCTCTCCATCGCTCCCAGTCCCTCCCAGTGCTCCCAGTCTCACCAGTACAGGGTGGCAGGGTCAGTGCCCCGGCGCAGCTCCAGCAGCCATTGCTCCCAGTCTCACCAGTCCCTCCCAGTCTCACCAGTGTCCCCAGTCACACCAGTCCCTCCCAGTGTTCCCAGTGCTCCCAGTCTCACCAGTACACCACAGCCAGGTCGGTGCCCCCATTGCCCTCATTGCCACCAGTCTCACCAGTCCCTCCCAGTGCTCCCAGTCTCATCAGTACACCATGGCCAGGTCGGTGCCCCCATTGCCACCACTCTCACCAGTCTCACCAATCTCACCAGTCCCTCCCAGTCTCACCAGTCCAGCACGGCGGGGTTGGTATCATCAGTGCTCCCAGTCTCACCAGTACACCATGGCCAAGTCAATGCCCCATTACCCCTAGTCTCACCAGTCTCACCAGTGCTCCCAGTGCTCCCAGTCTCACCAGTCCCTCCCAGTGTTCCCAGTCTCACCAGTAGAGGGTGGCCGGGTCGGTGCCCTGGCGCAGCTCCAGCAGCCATTGCTCCCAGTCTCACCAGTCCCTCCCAGTCTCACCAGTCTGTCCCAGTGCTCCCAGTCCCTCCCAGCGCTCCCAGTCTCACCAGTACAGGGTGGCCGGGTCGGTGCCCCGGCGCAGCTCGAGCAGCCGCGCGCGGCTCTGGGTGCAGAAGAGGCGAATCAGAGTTCCCTGTCCCAGTCTGTCCCAGTGCTCCCAGTCTGTCCCAGTCCCTCCCAGTGCTCCCAGTCTCACCAGTACAGGGTGGCCGGGTCGGTGCCCCGGCGCAGCTCGAGCAGCCGCGCGCGGCTCTGGGTGCAGAAGAGGCGAATCAGAGTTCCCTGTCCCAGTCCCTCCCAGTCTGTCCCAGTCTGTCCCAGTGCTCCCAGTCCCTCCCAGCGCTCCCAGTCTCACCAGTACAGGGTGGCAGGGTCGGTGCCCCGGCGCAGCTCGAGCAGCCGCGCGCGGCTCTGGGTGCAGAAGAGGCGAATCAGAGTTCCCTGTCCCAGTCTGTCCCAGTCTGTCCCAGTCCCTCCCAGTGCTCCCAGTCTCACCAGTCCCTCCCAGTCTCACCAGTCTCTCCCAGTCTGTCCCAGTGCTCCCAGTGCTCCCAGTCTGTCCCAGTGCTCCCAGTCTCACCAGTACAGGGTGGCCGGGTCGGTGCCCCGGCGCAGCTCGAGCAGCCGCGCGCGGCTCTGGGTGCAGAAGAGGCGAATCAGAGTTCCCTGTGCCAGTCTGTCCCAGTGCTCCCAGTCTGTCCCAGTCTGTCCCAGTGCTCCCAGTGCTCCCAGTCTCACCAGTAGAGCGTGGCCGGGTCGGTGCCCCGGCGCAGCTCGAGCAGCCGCGCGCGGCTCTGGGTGCAGAAGAGGCGAATCAGAGTTCCCTGTGCCAGTCTGTCCCAGTCTCACCAGTCTGTCCCAGTCTCCCCACTCTCACCAGTCCCTCCCAGTGCTCCCAGTCTCACCAGTAGAGCGTGGCCGGGTCGGTGCCCCGGCGCAGCTCGAGCAGCCGCGCGCGGCTCTGGGTGCAGAAGAGGCGAATCAGAGTTCCCTGTGCCAGTCTGTCCCAGTCTCACCAGTCTGTCCCAGTCTCCCCACTCTCACCAGTCCCTCCCAGTGCTCCCAGTCTCACCAGTAGAGCGTGGCCGGGTCGGTGCCCCGGCGCAGCTCGAGCAGCCGCGCGCGGCTCTGGGTGCAGAAGAGGCGAATCAGAGTTCCCTGTCCCAGTCCCTCCCAGTCTCACCAGTCTGTCCCAGTGCTCCCAGTCCCTCCCAGTGCTCCCAGTCTCACCAGTACAGGGTGGCCGGGTCGGTGCCCCGGCGCAGCTCGAGCAGCCGCGCGCGGCTCTGGGTGCAGAAGAGGCGAATCAGAGTTCCTCTGCGCGAGGCCGAGGCCACCAAGGTCCCCGGGGGGCTCAGGGCGGCACAGCCAACCTCGCTCTGGTGGGCGTTGATTGTCACCGGCGCCGAGGACGTGCCAGGCTTGGCCGAGCCCAGGTCCTGGGGGCAGAGACGCACCAGTACGGACCAGTATGGACCAGTATGGACCAGTACGGACCAGTATGGGCCAGTATGGACCAGTACGGACCAGTACGGACCAGTACGGACCAGTATGACCCCCAGTGCAGTCCCAGGTCCTGGGGGCAGAGACGCACCAGTACGGACCAGTACGGACCAGTATGGACCAGTATGGACCAGTACGGACCAGTATGGACCAGTATGGACCAGTATGGACCAGTATGGACCAGTATGACCCCCAGTGCAGCCCCAGGTCCTGGGGGGCAGAGACACACCAGTATGGACCAGTATGACCCCCAGTGCTCCCCAGTACAGCCCAGGTCCTGGGGGGCAGAGACACACCAGTATACACCAGTACGGACCAGTATGACCCCCAGTGCAGCCCCAGGTCCTGGGGGGCAGAGACACACCAGTACGGACCAGTATGGACCAGTATGGACCAGTATGACCCCCAGTGCTCCCCAGTGCTCCCCAGTATAGCCCAATGCAGCCCCAGTGCTCAGCCCCAGTATCACACAGTGCTCCCCAGTACAGCCCAGGTCCTGGGGGGCAGAGACGCACCAGTACGGACCAGTATGGACCAGTATGGACCAGTATGACCCCCAGTACAGCCCAGGTCCTGGGGGGCAGAGACGCACCAGTACGGACCAGTATGGACCAGTATGGACCAGTATGACCCCCAGTGCAGTCCCAGGTCCTGGGGGGCAGAGACGCACCAGTACGGACCAGTATGGACCAGTATGGACCAGTATGGACCAGTACGGACCAGTATGGACCACTATAGACCAGTATGGACCAGTATGACCCCCAGTGCTCCCCAGTACAGCCCAGGTCCTGGGGGGCAGAGACACACCAGTATACACCAGTATGGACCAGTATGGACCAGTATGGACCAGTATGACCCCCAGTGCAGCCCCAGGTCCTGGGGGGGCAGAGACACACCAGTATACACCAGTATGGACCAGTATGACTCCCAGTGCTCCCCAGTGAACCCCAGTGCAGCCCCAGTATCACACAGTGCTCCCCAGTAGAGCTCAGTGCAGCCCCAGTGCACCCCAGTATAGCCCCAGTGCTCCCCAGTAGAGCCCAGGTCCTGGGGGGCAGAGACACACCAGTATAGACCAGTATGGACCAGTATGACCCCCAGTGCTCTGCAGTGCAGCCCCAGTGCTCCCCAGTGCTCCCCAGTAGAGCTCAGTGCAGCCCCAGTGCTACCCAGTATAGCCCAGTGCTCCCCAGTACAGCCCAGGTCCTGGGGGGGCGGGGAGGGGGTGAGGGACACCCCCAGTGACCCCCCAGTGCTCCCCAGTATAGCCCAGTAAAGCCCCAGTATCCTCCAGTGTTCACCAGTACAGCCCAGTAAAGCCACAGTGCTCCCCAGTACAGCCCAGTAAAGCCCCAGTATTCCCCCAGTGCACCCCAGTACAGCTCAGTATAGCCCCAGTGTCCCCCAGTACAGCCCAGGTACTGGGGGAGTAGAGACACACCAGTATAGACCAGTATAGACCAGTATGACTCCCAGTGCTCCCCAGTGCTCTGCAGTGCAGCCCCAGTGCTCCCCAGTACAGCCCAGTGCTCCCCAGTATAGCCCAGTAAAGCCCCAGTATCCCCCAGTGCTCCCCAGTACAGCCCAGTAAAGCCCCAGTATTCCCCCAGTGCACCCCAGTACAGCTCAGTATAGCCCCAGTGTCCCCCAGTACAGCCCCAGTATCACACAGTGCTCCCCAGTAGAGCTCAGTGCAGCCCCAGTGCACCCCAGTATAGCCCAGTAAAGCCCCAGTATCCCCCAGTGTTCACCAGTACAGCCCAGTAAAGCCACAGTGCTCCCCAGTACAGCCCAGTAAAGCCCCAGTATTCCCCCAGTGCACCCCAGTATAGCCCCAGTGTCCCCCAGTACAGTCCAGGTCCTGGGGGGCAGAGACACACCAGTATAGACCAGTATGGACCAGTATGACTCCCAGTGCTGCCCAGTGCAGCCCCAGTATGGTTCAGTAAAGCCCCAGTACAGCCCAGGTACTGGGGGGGCAGAAACACACCAGTATAGACCAGTATGGACCAGTATGACTCCCAGTGCTCTGCAGTGCAGCCCCAGTATCACACAGTGCTCCCCAGTACAGCCCAGTGCAGCCCCAGTGCTCCCCAGTACAGCCCCAGTATCCCCCAGTGCACCCCAGTATAGCTCAGTATAGCCCCAGTGCTCCCCAGTACAGCCCAGGTCCTGGGGGGGCAGAGACACACCAGTATAGACCAGTATGGACCAGTATGACTCCCAGTGCTGCCCAGTGCTCTGCAGTACAGCCCCAGTGCTCCCCAGTACAGCCCAGTGCTCCCCAGTATAGCCCAGTAAAGCCCCAGTATCCTCCAGTGTTCACCAGTACAGCCCAGTAAAGCCCCAGTATTCCCCCAGTGCACCCCAGTACAGCTCAGTATAGCCCCAGTGTCCCCCAGTACAGCCCCAGTACCACACAGTGCTCCCCAGTAGAGCTCAGTGCAGCCCCAGTGCACCCCAGTATAGCCCAGTAAAGCCCCAGTATCCCCCAGCGTTCACCAGTACAGCCCAGTAAAGCCACAGTGCTCCCCAGTACAGCCCAGGTCCTGGGGGGGCAGAGACACACCAGTATAGACCAGTATGGACCAGTATGACCCCCAGTGCTCCCCAGTACAGCCCCAGTGCTCCCCAGTACAGCCCAGGTCCTGGGAGGCAGACACACCAGTATAGACCAGTATGGACCAGTATGACCCCCAGTACAGCCCAGTGCTCCCCAGTACAGCCCAGGTCCTGGGGGGGGCAGGGAGGGGGTGAGGGACACCCCAGTGACCCCCCCAGTGCTCCCCAGTATAGCCCAGTAAAGCCCCAGTATCCCCCAGTGCTCCCCAGTACAGCCCAGGTCCTGGGGGGGCAGAGACACACCAGTATAGACCAGTATAGACCAGTATGACCCCCAGTGCTGCCCAGTGCTGTGCAGTACAGCCCCAGTGCTCCCCAGTGCTCCCCAGTATAGCCCAGTAAAGCCCCAGTGCTCCCCAGTACAGCCCAGGTCCTACCGGGGGGGAAGGGGTGAGGGACACCCCCAGTGACCCCCCCAGTGCTCCCCAGTATAGCCCAGTAAAGCCCCAGTATTCCCCCAGTGCACCCCAGTACAGCCCCAGTGCTCCCCAGTGCTCCCCAGTACAGCCCAGTACAGCCCAGTGCCCCCCAGTACAGCCCAGGTCCTGGGGGGGCAGAGACACACCAGTATAGGCCAGTATACACCAGTATGACTCCCAGTGCTCCCCAGTGCTCCCCAGTACAGCCCAGGTCCTGGAGGGGGGCACAGGGTGAGGGACATTCCCAGTATAGACCAGTAAAGCCACAGTGTTCCCCAGTGAACCCCAGTGCTCCCCAGTACAGCCCCAGTACAGCCCAGGTCTTACGAGGGGGGGGGAGGGGTGAGGGACACCCCCAGTGCTCCCCAGTTCAGCCCAGTAAAGCCCCAGTATCCCCCAGTGTTCACCAGTACAGCCCAGTAAAGCCACAGTGCTCCCCAGTATAGCCCAGTAAAGCCCCAGTATTCCCCCAGTGCACCCCAGTACAGCTCAGTATAGCCCCAGTGTCCCCCAGTACAGCCCAGGTCCTGGGGGTGCAGAGACACACCAGTATGGACCAGTATGGACCAGTATGACTCCCAGTGCTCCCCAATGCTCTGCAGTGCAGCCCCAGTGCTCCCCAGTACAGCCCAGTGCTCCCCAGTATAGCCCAGTAAAGCCCCAGTATCCCCCAGTGCTCCCCAGTACTGCCCAGTGCTCCCCAGTACAGCCCAGGTCCTGGGGGCGCAGAGACACACCAGTATAGACCAGTATGGACCAGTATGACTCCCAGTGCTGCCCAGTGCTCTGCAGTACAGCCCCAGTGCTCCCCAGTACAGCCCAGTGCTCCCCAGTATAGCCCAGTAAAGCCCCAGTATCCCCCAGTGCTCCCCAGTGCTCCCCAGTACTGCCCAGTGCTCCCCAGTACAGCCCAGGTCCTGGAGGGGGGCACAGGGTGAGGGACATTCCCAGTGCCTCCCAGTATAGACCAGTATGTCCCCCAGTACTCCCCAGTGAACCCCAGTGCAGCCCCCGTATCGCCCAGTGCCCCCCAGTATAGCTCAGTGCACCCCAGTGTCTCCCAGTATAGCCCAGTAAAGCCCCAGTACAGTCCCAGTATCCCCCAGTGCTTCCCAGTACAGCCCCAGTTCAGCCCCACGTCCTGTCAAGGGGGGGGATGGGGTTAGGGACACCCCCAGTTCTCCCCAGTATAGACCAGTAAAGGCCCAGTACAGCCCAGGTCCTGCTGGGGTGGAGAGGGATTAGGGACCCACCAGTATAGCCCAGTATAGACCAGTATGACACCCAGTGCTCCCCAGTATAGCCCAGTAAAGCCACAGTGCTCCCCAGTGCCCCCCAGTATAGCCCCAGTGCCCCCCAGTACAGCCCAGGTCCTGGGAGGGGGGCACAGGGTGAGGGACATTCCCAGTGCCTCCCAGTATAGACCAGTATGACTCCCAGAGCTCCCCAGTACAGTCTCAGTATAGACCAGTACAGCCCAGTGCTCCCCAGTACAGCCCAGTAAAGCCCCAGCATGCCCCAGTCCCCCCCAGTTGCTCCCAGTCCCTCCCAGCCCCTTCCAGTCTCTCCAAGTTTGATCCCAGTCGCTCCCAGTTCAATCCCAGTCCCTCCCAGTCCCTGCCAGTCAGATCCCAGTCCATCCCAGCCCCCCCCAGTTTGATTCCAGTCCCTCCCAGTTTGATCCTAGTCCCCTCCCACTCCCTCCCAGTCCATCCCAGTCCCCCCCAGTTGCTCCCAGTTTGATCCCAATCCCTCCTAGCTCCCTCCCAGTCCTCTCCCAGTCCCTCCCAGTCTATCCCAGTCCCTCCCAGTTTGATCCCAGTCTCTCCCAGTCCCTCCCAGTTTGATCCCAGTCCCTCCCAGTTTGTTCCCAGTCCCTCCCACTCCCTCCCAGTCCATCCCAGAGCCCCCCAGTTTGATCCCAGTTCCTCCCAGTCCCTCCCAGTTTGATCCCAGTCCCCCCCCAGTTGCTCCCAGTCCCCCCCAATTTGATCCTACTTACTCCCAGTTTGATCCCAGTCCCTCCCAGTCCCTCCCAGTTCGATCCCAGTCCCTCCCAGTTCGATCCCAGTCCATCCCAGTCCCTCCCAGTTTAATCCCAGTCTCTCCCAGTTTGTTCCCAGTCGCTCCCACTCCCTCCCACTCCATCCCAGTTCGATCCCAGTCCCTCCCAGTTTGATCCCAGTCCATCCCAGTCCCTCCCAGTTTGTTCCCAGTCCCTCCCAGTTTGTTCCCAGTCACTCCCACTCCCTCCCAGTCCATCCCAGTTTGTTCCCAGTCCCTCCCACTCCCTCCCAGTCCATCCCAGTTTGATCCCAGTCCCCCCCAGTCCCCCCAGTCTCCCCAGTCCGGCTCACCACCAGCTGCAGGCTGCCGCACTTGTGCCCAGGGAACACCAGTAAGGCTCGCTCCAAACTGGGACACAGATCCACGATCCCTGCGGGACAGCGCCGGGGGTCACAAAACCCAAAAAATCCCAAAATCCCCAAAAAACCCAAAATCTCTGACCCCAAAAACTCCAAAATCCCAAAAAACTAAAATCTCTGACCCCAAAAACTCCAAAATCCCAAATCTCTGACCCTAAAATCCCCAAAAAACCCAAAATCTCTGACCCCAAAAACTCCAAAATCCCAAATCTCTGCCCCTAAAATCCCCAAAAAACCCAAAATCTCTGACCCCAAAAACTCCAAAATCCCAAAAAACTAAAATCTCTGACCCCAAAAACTCCAAAATCCCAAATCTCTGACCCTAAAATCCCCAAAAAACCCAAAATCTCTGACCCCAAAAACTCCAAAATCCCAAAAAACCCAAAATCTCTGACCCAAAAACCCCAAATCCCCAAAATCCCAAAATCTCCAAATCTCTGACACCAAAAACACCAAAAAATCCCAAAAACCCCAAAATCTCTAACCCCAAAACCTCCAAAATCCAAAATCTCTGACCCTAAAATCCCCCAAAAATCCCAATTCCCTGTCCCCAAAAACTCCAAAATCCCAAAAAACCCCAAATTTCCAAAATCTCTGACCCCGAAAACGCAAAAAAATCCCAAATCCCTGACCCCAAAAATCCCAAAATCCCCAAAAGCCTGACTCAAAAATCCCCAAAACCCAAGAAACCCAAAAACCTCCAATCCCCAAAAACCCCCAAATCCCCAAAATCCCCAAACCCCAAATCCCTGGCACCCAAAAACCCAAAAATCCTGACCCCCAAAACCCCAAAATCCCCAAAAACTCCAAAATCCCCAAAACCTCCAAATCCCTGACCCCCAAAACCCCCAAATCCCTGGCCCCCAAAAACCCCAAAAACTCCAAAATCCCCAAATTTCTGACCCTCAAAACCCCCAAAACCCAAAAGTCCCTGACTCTAAAATCTCAAAAATCCCCAGAAACCCCAAAATCCCCAAAACCCCAAAAATCCCTGACTCCAAAACCCCCAAATCCCTGACCCCAAAAACCCCAAAAACCCCAAAATCCCCAAAACCTCCAAATCCCTGACCCCCAAAAACCCCAAAATCCCTGACCCCAAAAACCCCAAAGCCCCCAAATCCCTGACCCCCAAAAACCCCAAAATCCCTGACCCCAAAAACCCCAAAAACCCCAAATCCCTGACCCAAAATCCCCAACCCCAAATCCCCCCTGGACTTTGGGGTGACCCTGATTCCCCGCAGTTTTTGGGTCCCCCCATGGTTTTTGGGGTCCCTGGTGTTTTTGGGGTCCCAGGGATGTTTTTGGGGTCCCCTGGTATTTTTGGGGTCCCCGGGATATTTTTGGGGTCCCTTGGGTATTTTTGGGGTCCCCTGGGATGTTTTTAGGATCCCCCCGCAGTTTTTGGGGTCCCCGGGGTATTTTTGGGCTCCCCGGGGTATTTTTGGGGTCCCCCCATGGTTTTTGGGGTCCCCGCTGGGGTATTTTTGGGGTCCCTGGGATGTTTTTGGGGTCCCTGAGGTGTTTTTAGGATCCCCTCGCAGATTTTGGGGTCCCCCCGGTGTTTTTGGGGTCCCCTCTGGGGTGATTTTGGGGTCCCCTGGGATGTTTTTAGGATCCCCCCGCAGTTTTTGCGGTCCCCTGCAGTTTTTGGGGTCCCCCCGGGGGTGTTTTTGGGGTCTCCTGAGGATATTTTTGGGGTCCCTGGGATGTTTTTGGGGTCCCTGGGGTATTTTTGGGGTCCCCTGGTGTTTTTGGGGTCCCCGTGGGGTTTTTTGGGGTCCCCCTGGTGTTTTTGGGGTCCCTGGGGTATTTTTGGGGTCCCCCACGATTTTTGGGGTCCCCCCGCAGTTTTTGGGGGCCCCCCATGATTTTTGGGATCCCCCTGTGATTTTGGGGTCCCTGGGGTATTTTTGGGATCCCCCCTCAATTTTTGGGGTCCCCTGGTATTTTTGGGGTCCCTGGGATGTTTTTGGGATCCCCAGGGGTATTTTTGGGGTCCCCCCGGTATTTTCGGTGTCCCTGGGGTATTTTTGGTGTCCCCCCGGTGTTTTTGGGGTCCCCGGGGTATTTTTGGGGTCCCCCCATGGTTTTTGGGGTCCCTGGTGTTTTTGGGGTCCCCTGGGGTATTTTTGGGGTCCCTGAGGTGTTTTTGGGTTCCCCTGGTATTTTTGGGGTCCCCGGAGATGTTTTTGGTGTCCCCCTGATGTTTTTGGGGTCCCTGGGATATTTTTGGAGTCCCTCCATGATTTTTGGGGTCCCCCCCATGGTTTTTGGGGTCCCTGGGATGTTTTTGGGGTCCCCCTGGGGTATTTTTAGAGTCCCTGGGGTATTTTTGGGGTTCCCCCATGATTTTTGGGGTCCCCTGGGGTGCTTTTGGGATCCCCCCGCAGTTTTTGGGGTTCCCCCATGGTTTTTGGGGTCCCTGGGGTGTTTTTGGGGTCCCTGGGATGTTTTTGGGGTCCCCCCATGATTTTTGGGGTCCTCTGGTATTTTTGGGGTCCCCTGGTGTTTTTGGGGTCCCCCCTCAATTTTGGGGTCCCTGGGGTATTTTTGGGGTCCCCCCTCAATTTTTGGGGTCCCCGGGGATGTTTTTGGGGTCCCCCCACAGAGTTTTTAGGATTCCCCTGCAGTTATTGGGGTCCCTGGGGTGTTTTTGGGCTCCCCCCCACAATTTTTTGGGTCGCCACTGTTTTTGGGGTCCCCCCGCAGTTTTGGGGTCCCCCCAGTGTTTTTGGAGTCCCTGGGGTATTTTTGGGGTCCCCACACGATTTTTGGGGTCCCCCTGGTATTTTTGGAATCCCTGGGTGTTTTTGGGGTCCCTGGGATATTTTTGGGGTCCCTGGGATGTTTTTGGTGTCCCCGGGGTATTTTTGGGGTCCCCCCTGGTGTTTTTGGGGTCCCCCCATGGTTTTTGGGGTCCCTGGGATATTTTTGGGGTCCCCGGGGTATTTTTGGGGTCCCCCCGGTGGATTTTTTGGGGTCCCCCGGTGGATTTTTTTGGGGTCCCACCTTTGGGGTTGTCGCGCGTGTCGAACTCGAAGAGCTTCGTGGGGCGGTGAGGGAAGGAGAACACATAGAGCCGAGTCTGGAGAGCCACCACCAGCCTGGGACACCAGTTCAAACCAGTTCAAACCAGTTCAAACCAGTTCAACCCCAGTTCAACCCCAGATCAACCCCAGTTCAGCCCCAGTTCATCCTAGTTCAGCCCCAGTTCACATAGAGGCGAGTCTGCAGAGCCACCACCAGCCTGGGACACCAGTTCAAACCAGTTAAAACCAGTTCAAACCAGTTCATCCCAGTTTAACCCCAGATCAACCCCAGTTCAATCCCAGTGCTCCCAGTTCAGCCCCAGTTCAATCCCAGTGCTCCCAGTTCAGCCCCAGTTCAATCCCCAGTTCACACAGAGCCGAGTCTGCAAAGCCACCACCAGCCTGGGAGACCAGTTCAAACCAGTTAAAACCAGTTAAAACCAGTTCAATCCCAGTTAAACCCCAGTTTAACCCCAGATCAACCCCAGTTCAGCCCCAGTTCACATAGAGGCGAGTCTGGAGAGCCACCACCAGCCTGGAACACCAGTTCAACCAGTTAAAACCAGTTCAACCAGTTCAGTTCATCCCAGTTCATCCCAGTGTAACCCCAGATCAACCCCAGTTCAATCCCAGTGCTCCCAGTTCATCCCCAGTTCAGCCCCAGCTCAATCCCAGTTCAGCCCCAGTTCACACAGAGCCAAGCCTGCAGCACCACCACCAGCCTGGGAGAGACCAGTTCATCCCAGTTCATCCCAGTTAAACCAGTTCAAACCAGTTCATCCCCAGTTAAACCAGTTTAACCCCAGTTAAACCCCAGTTCAATCCCAGTGCTCCCAGTTTAGCCCCAGTTCAGCCCAGTTCAATCCCCAGTTCACACAGAGCCGAGTCTGCAGAGCCACCACCAGCCTGGGACACCAGTTCAAACCAGTTCAGCCCAGTTCAATCCCAGTTCAACCCTAGATCAACCCCAGTTCAATCCCAGTGCTCCCAGTTCATCCCCAGTTCAGCCCCAGCTCAATCCCAGTTCATCCCCAGTTCAGCCCCAGCTCAATCCCAGTTCAGCCCCAGTTCAGCCCCAGTTCAATCCCAGTTCAGCCCCAGTTCACACAGAGCTGAGCCTGGAGAGCCACCACCAGCCTGGGACACCAGTTCAACCAGTTCAAACCAGTTCACCCCCAGTTCCCCCAGAGCCCTCCAGTAATCCAAATCCCTCCCAGTCCCTCCTAGTTCCCATCCCAGTCCATCCCAGTCCCTCCCATCCCATTCCCAGTCCCTTCCAGTTTGATCCCAGTCCCTCCCAGTCCCTCAGTTTGATCCCAGTACCAAACCAGTCCCTCCCAGTGTGTTCCAGTCCATCCCAGTTTGATCCCAGTCCCATTCCCAGCCCCTCCCAGTCCCTCCCAGTTTGATCCCAGTCCCTCCCAGCTCCTCCCAGTCCCGTCCCAGTCTGTCCCAGCCCCTCCCAGTGCCTCCCAGTTTGATCCCAGCCCCGTCCCAGCCCCTCCCAGTTTGATCCCAGTGCCATTCCTAGTCCCGCCCAGTTTGATCCCAGTCACTCCCAGTCCCTCCCATCCCATTCCCAGTCCCTCCCAGTTTGCTCCCAGCCCCTCCCAGTCCATCCCAGTCTCTCCCAGTTTGATCCCAGTTTGATCCCAGCCCCTCCCAGTTTGATCCCAGTACCAAACCAGTCCCTCCCAGTGTGTCCCAGTTCATCCCAGTTTGATCCCAGCCCCCCCAGCCCCGTCCCAGTCCCTCCCAGTTTGATCCCAGTTTGATCCCAGTCCCATTCCCAGCCCCCCCAGCTCCTCCAGTTTAATCCCAGCCCCTCCCACTTTGATCCCAGCCCCTCCCAGTTTGATCCCAGTCCCTCCCAGTTCATCCCAGCCCCTCCCAGTTTGATCCCGTTTGATCCCAGTCCCTCCCAGTTTGCTCCCACTCCCTCCCAGTCCCTCCCAGTTCATCCCAGTCCCTCCCAGTCGCCCCAGTCCGCACCGGTCGTGGCGCATGCGCACTGCCAGCACAGGTTTGGGGAAGCTGAACTCCAGCACCAGTTTGTCCTTTCCCTCCCAGTGCCTCCCAGTGTGTCCCAGTCCATCCCAGTTTGATCCCAGCCCCTCCCAGTTTGATCCCAGTACCAAACCAGTCCCTCCCAGTGTGTCCCAGTCCATCCCAGTCTCTCCCAGTTTGATCCCAGCCCCTCCCAGTTTGATCCAGTACCAAACCAGTCCCTCCCAGTGTGTCCCAGTTCATCCCAGTTTGATCCCAGTCCATTCCAATCCATCCCAGCTCCTCCCAGTCCCGTCCCAGTCCATCCTGGTTTGATCCAGTCCCTCCCAGTTTGCTCCCAGCCCCTCCCAATCTCTCCCAGTTTGCTCCCAGCCCCTCCCAATCTCTCCCAGTTTGATCCCAGTCCCTCCCAGTTTGATCCCAGTCCCTCCCAGTCCCTCCCAGCCCCTCCCAGTTTGATCCCAGCCCCTCCCAGTCCCTCCCAGTCGCCCCAGTCCGCACCGGTCGTGGCGCATGCGCACTGCCAGCACAGGTTTGGGGAAGCTGAACTCCAGCACCAGTTTGTCTTTGCCCTCGCGAGCATCGTCCCAGATCAGCACTGGGGGAGAGACACCCCGAAATTGGGTCAGGGGACCCCAAAATTGGGTCAGGGGACCCCGAATTGGGGTCAGGGGGAGGGGGGACCCCGAGATTGGGTCAGGGGGTCAGGGGAGGACCCCAAATTGGGGGTCGGGGGGACCCAAAATTGGGTCAGGGGATCCCGAAATTGGGTCATGGGACCCCAAATTGGGTCAGGGGACCCCAAATTGGGGCAGGGGACCCCAAAATTAGGGTCAGGGGATCCCGAAATTGGGTCAGGGGACCCCAAATTGGGTCAGGGGACCCCAAAATTAGGGTCAGGGGATCCCGAAATTGGGTCAGGGGACCCCGAATTGGGGTCAGGGGAGACCCCAAATTGGGGTCGGGGGACCCCAGATTGGGTTAGGGGACCCCGAAATTGGGTCGGGGGGGCAGGGGGGCCCCAAATTGGGGTCAGGGTGGACCCTGAGATTGGGGTCAGGGGGGATTTGGGTCAGGGGGACCCCAAATTGGGTCAGGGACACCCCAAGATTGGGGTTAGGGGGGATTGGGGTCAGGGTGGGACCCCAAATTTGGGTCAGGGGGTCAGGGTGGACCCTGAGATTGGGGTCAGGGGCGATTTGGGTCAGGGGGACCCCAAATTGGGTCAGGGGACCCCGAATTGGACCAGGGGGTCAGAAGGGTCAGAGAGCGGAGCCAAAATTGGGGCCAGGGGGTATGGGGGGGCCCCAAAATTGGGGTCAGGGACACCCCGAGATTGGGTTTGTTTGGGGATCTGTCAGGGAATTTGGGGTGACTGTCAGGAATTTGGGGACCCCCCCGGGTTTGGGGTCACCTGAGGCATCGGGGAATTTGGGGTGTCTGTCAGGAATTTGGGGTGGTTTTGGGGGGGGGTTGGGGATTTTGGGGACCCCCGGGGGGTTTTTGGGGCTCACCTGAGGCGTCAGGGAATTTGGGGTGAATTTGGGGTAGTTTTGGGGGGCTTTTGGGATTTTGGGGGATTTTGGGGACCCCCGGGGAGGTTTGGGGGCTCACCTGAGGCATTGGGGAATTTGGGTGAATTTGGGGGGGTTTTGGGGTGTCTGGGGGCTCACCTGAGGCATCAGGGAATTTGGGGTGACTGTTGGGGAATTTGGGGTGTCTGTCGGATTTTGGGGGTTTGGGGGTGCAACTGAGGCGTCAAGGAATTTGGGGTGGTTTTGGGGGGCTTTTGGGGATTTTGGGGACCCCTAGAGAGGTTTTGGGGCTCACCTGAGGCATTGGGGAATTTGGGGTGTCTGTTGGGGAATTTGGGGGTTCCATGAGGGATTTTGGGGACCCCTAGGGAGGTTTGGGGGCTCACCGGAGGTGTCAGGGAATTTGGGGTGTCTGTCAGGAATTTGGGGTGACTGTTGGGGATTTTGGGGGTTCCATCAGGAATTTTGGGGGTTTGGGGCTCACCTGAGGCATCAGGGAACTTGGGGTGGTTTTGGGGGGGTTTTGGGGGTGTTTTGGGGTGTCTGGGGGCTCACCTGAGGCGTCAGGGAACTTGGGGTGACTGTCGGGGATTTTGGGGTGTCTGTCAGGGATTTTGGGGGTCTGGGGGCTCACCTGAGGCGTCAGGGAATTTGGGGTGACTGTTGGGGAATTTGGGGTGAATTTGGGGGGGTTTTGGGGTCTGGGGGCTCACCTGAGGCGTCAGGGAATTTGGGGTGGCTCCCCCCGCCCACGATGGCGAGCAGATTGGAGCGGTGCAGCATCTCCACCAGACCCACGCTGCCCACCTGCTCTGCGTCTGGGGGCAAAAATGGGGGAGAGACCCCGAAAATGAGAGAGGGACCCCCGAAATCAGAAAGATCAGCCCGAAAATGGGGGGAGACCCCAAAAAACGGAGAGAGACCCCCAAAAAATGAGGGAGAGAGCCCCGAAAAATGAGAGACTCCTGAAAATCAGAGAGAGACCCCCGAAATTGGGGAGATCACCCCCGAAAATGGGGAGAGACCCCCGAAAATGGGGAGAGACCCCCGAAAATGAGGGAGAGACCCTCAAAATCAGAAAGATCAGCCCCAAAAATGGGGAGAGACCCCCAAAAAATGAGGGAGAGAGACTCAAAAAATGAGAGACAGAGCCCCAAAACTGGAGAGATCATTCCCAAAAATGGGGGGAGACCCCCAAAATAGGAGAGAGAGACCCCAAAAATGGGAGAGACCCCTGAAAATGAGAGAGGGACCCCCAAAAAATGAGGGAGAGACCCCCGAAATGGGAGAGATCATCCCCAAAAATGGGGAGAGACCCCTGAAATCAGACAGGGACCCCCAAAATTTGGGCGAGACCCCCAAAAATGAGGGAGAGAAACTCAAAAAATGAGAAAGAGAGCGACCAAAAATGGGGAGAGAGACCCCCGAAATCAGAGAGAGACCCCCGAAATCAGAGAGCCCCAAAATCCCAACCCCCCAGGGACCCCAAAACCTCCCCAGTGCTCCCCAAGCCCACCAGGGACCCCCAAACCTCCTTGAGTGCCTCCCCAAATCCCCCCAGTGCCCCCCAACCCCCCCTAGGGACCCCAAATCCACCCAGGGACCCCCAAATCCTCTTTATTGCCCCCCAGGGACCCCCAAATCCCTTTCCGTGCCCCCCAAACCCCCCTGGGGACCCCCAAACCCCCATCCTGAGCCCCAAATTCCCCCCAGGGACCCCAAATCCCCTTAAATGCCCCCCCAAACCCCACCCAAAGACCCCCAAATCCCACCCAGAGACCCCCAAATCCTCCTCATTGCCCCCAGGGACCCCCAAATCCCTTTGAGCACCCCCCCAAGCTCCCTAGGGACCCCCAAATTCCTCCCAGTGCCCCCCAAAGCCCCCTGGGGACCCCCAAGCCCCCATCCTGAGCCCCAAATTCCCCCCAGGGACCCCCCAGGGACCCCCAAATCCCCTTGAGTGCCCCCCAAACCTACCCAGGGACCCCCAAATCCCCTCAGGGACCCCCAAACACTCTTAAATGCTCCCCCAAAGCCCCCCCAGAGACCCCCAATCCCTTCCAGTGTCCCCCCAGGGACCCCCCAAATCCCCTCAGGGACCCCAAATCCCCTTAAATGCCCCCACCAAACCCACCCAGGGACCCCAAATCCCCCCAGAGACCCCCAAATCCCCTCAGGGACCCCCAAACACTCTTAAATGCTCCCCCAAAGCCTCTCCAGGGACCCCCAAACCCACCCAGGGATACTCGAATCCCCCTAGGGACCCCCAAATCCCTTTGAGTGCCCCAAAATCCTCTTCATTGCCCCCCCAGGGACCCCCAGACCCACCCAGTGATCCCCAAATTCCCCCTTATCCCCCGAGGGACCCCCAAAATCCCTTTGAGTGCCCCCCAAATCCCCTCAGAGCCCCCCAAATCCCTTTCAGTGCCCCCCAAACCCACCCCAGAGACCCCAAATCCTCTTCATTGCCCCTCTAATCCCCCCAGGGACCCCCAAATCCTTTTCAGTGCCCCCCCAAACCCCCCTGGGGACCCCCAAACCCCCATCCTGAGCTCCAAATTCCCCCCAGGGACCCCCAAATCCCCCCGGGGACCCCAAATCCCCTCAGGGACCCCCAAATCCCCTCAGGGACCCCAAATCCCCTTGAGTGCCCCCCAAATCCCCTCAGGGACCCCCAAATCCCTTAAATGCCCCAACCAAACCCACCCAAAGACCCCCAAATCCCTTTGAGTGCCCCAAAATCCTCTTCATTGCCCCCCCAGGGACCCCCAGACCCACCCAGTGATCCCCAAATTCCCCCCAGGGACCCCCAGGGACCCCCAAAATCCCCTCGGGGACCCCCAAATCCCCTTAAATGTCCCCCCAAATCCCACCCAAAGACCCCCAAATCCCTTTCAGTGCCCCCCGAAACTCACCCCAGAGACCCCAAATCCTCTTCATTGCCCCTCTAATCCCCCCAGGGACCCCAAATCCCCTTCAGTGCCCCCCCAAACCCCCCAGGGACCCCCAAACCCCCATCCTGAGCCCCAAATTCCCCCCAGGGACCCCCCAGGGACCCCCAAATCCCCTCGGGGACCCCCAAACACTCTTAAATGCTCCCCCAAAGCCCCCCAGAGACCCCAAAATCTCTTTCAGTGCCCCCCAAACAGCCCCAAGGACCCCCAAATCCTCTTCATTGCCCCCCCAGGGACCCTCAAATCCCTTTCAGTGCCCCCCAAACACACCCAGGGACCCCCAAATCCTTTGATTGCCCCCCAAACCCACCCCAGGACCCCCAAACCCCTGTCCCGAGCCCCAGGGGGGTCCCCAAATTCCCCCCAGTGCCCCCCCAAACCTCTCCAGGGACCCACAAATCCTCTTCAGTGTCCCCCCAAGCCCCCCAGTGCCCCCCAAACACACCCAAGAACCCCCAAACTCCTCCAGGGATCCTAAAACCCCCGGGGACCCCCAAATCCTCTTCACTGTCCTCCCAAACTTTGCCCCTCTAATCCTCCCAGGGACCTCCAAATTCCTTTCAGTGCCCCCCAAATCCCACCAGAGACCCCCAAATCTCTTTGATCGCCCCCCAAAGCCACCCAGGACCCCCAAATCCCACCCAGGGACCCCCAAATCCCCTTCAGGGCCCCCCCAATTCCCCAAATCTCTTTCAGTGCCCCCCAATCCCCCCGCAGGTACCCCCCCAGTGCCCCCCAACCCCCCCAGTGCCCCCAAACCCCCCCAAACCCCCATCCTGAGCTCCAAATTCCCCCCAGGGACCCCCCAGGGACCCCCAAATCCCCTTGAGTGCCCCCCAAATCCCCCCGGACCCTCACCCAGGTGTCCTTTCTCCATCAGGGGCTCCACGTTGAAGATGCGAACCCCCGAGTCCATGGCCACGCAGAAACAGCCTGGGGGCACCGCACGGGGGTTGGGGGCTCTGGGGGGATTTGGGGGCAATTTGGGGGTCCCTGGGGAGGATTTGGGGGGGTCTGGGGGGCCCTGGGGGGCTCTGAAGGGGATTTGGGGGTCCTGGAGTGGGTTGGAGGGGCACTGAAAGGGATTTGAGGGTCCCCAGGGAGGATTTGGGGGTTCCTGAAGGGATTTGGGGGGCTCTGAGGGGATTTGGGGGTCCCTGGGTGGGTTTGGGAGGGGCATTTATGGGTATTTGGGGGTCCCCAGGAGGATTTGGGGGTCCCTGAAGGGGATTTGGGGGGCTCTGAGGGGATTTGGGGGTCCCTAGGTGGGTTTGGGGGTCCCTGGGGGCAATTTGGGGGCACCGCACAGGGGGTTGGGGGGCACTGAAGGGATTTGGGGGTCCCTGGGTGGGTTTGAGGGGGACATTTATGGGTATTTGGGGGTCCCCAGGGGGGTTTGGGGGTCCCTGGTTGGATTTGAAGGGCACTGAAGGGGATTTGGGGGTCCCTGAGGTGGGTTTGGGGGTCCCTGAGGGCAATTTGGGGGTCCGGAAGGGGATTTGGGGGGCTCTGAAGGGATTTGGGGGTCCCTAGGTGGGTTTGGGGGTCCCTGGGGTGGGTTTGGGTGGGCACGGGGGAGTTGGGTGGGCTTTGGGGGGCTCTGAAGTGGATTTGGGGGTCCCTGGGAGGGTTTGGGGAGCTTTGGGGGGCCCTGGGTGGGATCTGGGGGGGCATTTAAGTGTATTTGGGGGTCCCCAGGGAGGATTTGGGGGCCCTAGGTGGGTTTGGGAGGCACTCAAAGGGATTGGGGGGTCCTGGGGTGGGTTTAGGGGGCTCTGAAGTGGATTTGGGGGTCCTCGGGAGGATTTGGGGGTCCCTAGGTGGGTTTCGGGGTCCCTGAGGGCAATTTGGGGGTCCCTGAAGGGGATTTAGGGGGCTCTGAGGGGATTTGGGGGTCCCCAAGGAGGATTTGGGGGTCCCTGGGGTGGGTTTGGGGGTCCCTGGGGGCAGTTTGGGGGTCCCTGAAGGGGATTTGGGGGTCCCCGGGGAGGATTTGGGGGGCTCTGAAGGGATTTGGGGGTCCCTGGGGGCAATTTGGGGGCACCGCACGGGGGGTTGGGGGTCCCTGAAGGGATTTGGGGGTCCTGGGGTGGGTTTAGGGGGCTTTGGGGAGATTTGGGGGTCCCTGGGGAGGATTTGGGGGTCCCTAGGTGGGTTTGGGGGTCCCTGGGGGCAATTTGGGGGGCTCTGAGGGGATTTGGGGGTCCCTGGGGTGGGTTTGGGGGTCCCTGAAGGGGATTTGGGTGGCTCTGAAGGCATTTGGGGGTCCCTGGGGAGGATTTGGGGGTCTCCGGGGAGGATCTGGGGGTCCCTAGGTGGGTTTGGGGGGGACATTTATGGGTATTTGAGGGTCCCCGGGGAGGATTTGGGGGTCCCTGAGGGCAATTTGGGGGTCCCTGAAGGGGAATTGGGGATCCCTGGGGTGGGTTTGGGGGGCTCTGAAGGGATTTGGGGGTCCCCGGGAGGATTTGGGGGTCCCTGGGGAGGCTTTGGGGGGAATTTGGGGCTCAGGATGGCAGTTTGGGGGTCCCTAGGAAGGTTTGAGTGATCCCTGGGGGTCCCCAGAAGGACTTGGGAGGGTACCCGGGGGATTTGGGGGTGCCTGGGGAGGATTTGGGGGTCCCTGGGGGCAATTTGGGGGTCCCTGAAGGGGATTTGGGGGTCCCTAGGTGGGTTTGGGGGGGACATTTAATGGGTATTTGAAAGTCCCCGGGGAGGATTTGGGGGTCCCTGAGGGCAATTTGGGGGTCCCTGAAGGGGATTTGGGGGGGCTCGGAGGCGATTTGGGGGTCCCTGGGGGGCTTTGGGGGTCCCTGGGGTGGGTTGGGGGGCTCTGAAGGCATTTGGGGGTCCCTGGGGGGGATTTAGGGGGCTCTGAGGGGATTTGGGGGTCCCCAAGGAGGATTTGGGGGTCCCTGGGGCAGTTTGGGGGTCCCTGAAGGGGATTTGGGGGTCCCCAGGGAGGATTTGGGGATCCCTAGGTGG
>JAWUZG010001177.1:0-38561 GCA_036785705.1 Acanthornis magna
GATGGGGACAGGAGGGGTGGCCAAGGGACATTCCCAAGAGGGGACAGTGGCGCAGGATGAGAGCACAGGGGGCTCTGAATCCATTCCTGGTGACGATGGGGACAGGAGGGGTGGCCGAGGGACATTCCTGAGGGGGGACAGCGGAGCAGAATGAGAGCACCGGAGGGCCCTAAATCCATTCCCAGTGACCATGGGGACAGGAGGGGTGGCCGAGGGGGGACAATGGCACAGGATGGGGACCCCGGGGAACTCTGAATCCATTCCCAGTGACGATGGGGACACACGGGGGGTGGCGGAGGGACATTCCCGAGGGGGGACAGTGGAGCAGGATGAGAGCACGGGGGGCTCTGAATCCATTCCCAGTGACGATGGGGACAGAAGGGGTGGCTGAGGGACAGGGACATTCCCGACCGAGGGCTGCTGCACCAGGGGGCTCTGAATTTATTCCCGATGACGATGGGGACAGGGCGGTGGCACCGGTGACACTCCCGACCGGGTGCAGCGGAGCAGGATGGGGACCCCGGGAACTCTAAATCCATTCCCGATGACAATGGCGACACGGGGGGTGGCCGAGGGACATTCCCGACTGGGGGCTGCTGCACCGGGGGGCTCTGAATCCATTCCCGATGACGATGGGGACAGGACAGAGCAGCCGAGGGACATTCCCGAGCAGGGGCCAGGGAACTCTAAATCCATTCCCGATGATGATGGGGACAGGGCGGGTGGCCGAGGGACATTCCCAATCGGAAACAGCAGAGCAGGATGGGGACCCCAGAGAACTCTAAATCCATTCCCGATGACGATGGGGACAGAGCGGGGTGGCTTTGGCACCGGTGACATTCCCGACCAGGAAGAGCATAGCAGGATGAGGACACCGGGGGGCTCTGAATCCATTCCCGATGACCATGGGGACAGGGCAGTGGCACCGGTGACACTCCCGACCGGGGGCAGCAGAGCAGGATGGGAACTCTAAATCCATTCCCGATGACCATGGGGACAGGACGGGTGGCTGACGGGGGACAGTGGCGCAGGATGGGGACCCCGGGGAACTCTAAATCCATTCCCGATGACAATGGCGACACAGGGGGTGGCCAAGGGGCATTCCCGAGCGGGGTCTGCTACACCAGGGGGGCTCTAAATCCATTCCTGATGACGATGGGGACAGGGTGGGTGTCCGAGGGACATTCCCAATCGGAAACAGCAGAGCAAGACGGGGACCCCGGGGAACTCTGAATCCATTCCCGATGACGATGGGGACAGAGCGGGGTGGCTTTGGCACCGGTGACATTCCCGACCAGGAAGAGCATAGCAGGATGGGGACACCGGGGGGCTCTGAATCCATTCCCGATGACGATGGGGACAGGACAGAGCGGCCGAGGGACATTCCCGAGCGGGGTCTGCTACACCGCGGGGGCTCTAAATCCATTCCCAATGACGATGGGGACAGGGTGGGTGTCCGAGGGACATTCCCAATCGGAAACAGCAGAGCAGGATGGGGACCCCGGGGGGCTCTGAATCCATTCCCGATGACGATGGGGACAGGACAGAGCGGCCGAGGGACATTCCCGACGGGGAGCAGCGCCAGGCTCAGGGCGAGAAGCGCTCGTAGACCCAATCGCCGTGGGCGCGGTGGGTCATGGCCCCGAGCGGCGCCGCGCGGTCCCGCAGCCGCCGGAACACGATGCGGTCGTGGAGCCGATTGGTCTGGCCCTGCCAAAACTCCACCACCTCGGGCTCCACGATGTACGCCCCCCTGGAACACACAGCCGCGGCTCGGGGGGGGCCCTGTCCCGGGGAGGGGCTCAGCCCCTGCCCGCAGCCCCCAGACTCACCAATAGTCAGGTTTAGGCAGGGCCCTGTCCCCGGGGAGGGGCTCAGCCCCCGCCCGCAGCCCCCAGACTCACCAATAGTCAGGTTTAGGCAGGGCCCTGTCCCCGGGAGGGGCTCAGCCCCCGCCCGCAGCCCCCAGACTCACCAATAGTCAGGTTTAGGCAGGGCCCTGTCCCGGGGAGGGGCTCAGCTCCCGCCCGCAGCCCCCAGACTCACCAATAGTCAGGTTTAGGCACGGCTGTGTCGCGATAGAGCTCCTCCAGCTCGGCGTTCTTCTTCCGCAGGTACTGTGGGGGGGGAGGGATCGGGGTGAGGAATTGGGGTGGGGATTAGGGTGGGGAAGGGAATTGGGGAGGGGGATTGGGGTGAAGGATTGGGGTGAGGAATTGGGGCAGGGGATTGGGGTGAGGGATTGGGGTGGGGATTGGGGTGGGGATTGGGGTGGGGAGGGGATCAGGGTGAGGGATTGGGGTGGGGAAGGGGATTGGGGTGAGGAATTGGGGAAGGAGATTGGGATTAGGGCAGGGAAGGGAATTGGGGTGAGGGATTGGGGTGGGGGATTGGGGTGGGGGATTGGGGTGGGGATTGGGGCAGGGGATTGGGGTGAGGAATTGGGGCGGGGGATTGGGGTGGGGAGGGGACCAGGGTGAGGAATTGGGGAAGGAGATTGGGATTGGGGCAGGGAAGGGAATTGGGGTGAGGGATTGGGATGGGGGATTGGGGTGGGGGATCGGGGTGGGGAAGGGATTGGGGTGGGAAAGGGAATTGGGATTGGGGTGGGGAAGGGGATTGGGGTGAGGATTGGGGTGAGGGATTGGGGCGGGGAGGGGGATTGGGGTGGGGATTGGGGTGGGGGATTGGGGTGGGGGATTGGGGCGGGGAGGGGGATTGGGGATTGGGATTGGGGTGGGGAAGGGAATTGGGGTGACGAATTGGGGTGGGGGATTGGGGTGGGGAAGGGGATTGGGGTGGGGAGGGGATCGGGGTGAAGAATTGGGGCGGGGAAGGGAATTGGGGTGAGGAAGGGAATTGGGGTGGGGGATTGGGGTGGGGAAGGGGATTGGGGTGAGGAATTGGGGAAGGGGATTAGGGTGAGGAAGGGGATTGGGGTGGGGAAGGGGATTGGGATTGGGACTGGGGTGATCGGGGCGGCCCAGGGCTGATCCCACGGGGAATCCCGGGATCTCCCGGCTGGGCTCACCTCGCGGTCCGGGATCACCGAGCTCTGCCGGCTCACCACGGCCCCGATCTGGTTGCTCTTGGGGCGCGAGTGGAAGTAGCGCTCGGCTTCCTCCTCCGGCAGTCGCTTCACCGAGCCCTCGATGCGAACCTGCGCGGGGAGCGGCGGCTGCGGACGGCTCCGAGCGTGGAGCCACCCTGTTCCCGGAATTTCCACCCCGTTCCTGGAATTTCCACCCCTGAATTCCCTGAATTTTCATCTTTTTCCCTGAATTTTCATCCTATTCCCTGAATTCCCACCCCATTCCCTAAATTTCCACCCCCTTCCCTGAGTTTTCATCCCATTCCCTGAATTGTCATCCTATTCCCTGAATTGTCATCCTATTGCCTGAACTGTCATCCCGTTGCCTGAATTTTCATCCTATTCCCTGAATTTCCACCCTGTTCCCTGAACTGTCATCCTATTCCCTGAATTTTCATCCTATTGCCTGAATTTTCATCCTGTTGCCTGAAATTTCATCTTTTTCCCTGACTTTTCATCTTTTTCCCTGAATTTCCACCCCATTCCCTGAATCTCCTCTCTATTCCCTGAATTTCCACCCCATTCCCTGAATTTCCACCCCATTCCCTGAATTTCCACCCCATTCTCTAAATTTCCACCCTATTCCCTAAATTTTCATCCTATTCCCTGACTTTCCACCCCATTCCCCGAATTCCCACCCCATTCCCTGAATTTTCCACCCAAAACTCAGGGACCAAATCCCACTCCTCCACCTCCCCACCCTCACCACTCCCCAGGACCCCTCCCAGTGCAGCCCCCAGCCCCAAATTCCCACCCTAACGCCCTTCCCAGCCCCACCCCCCGAGCCCCTCCTCACCTGGCGGCAGAGAGGCTCCCAGTAGAAGACGAGGGAAGCGAAAGGATTGGAATTCTGGGAGGGGAAGGAAGAAGATCCCCGTGAGCTCCGGGAATTTGGGGTCTGCCACCATCTGCCCCCCGATCCCCACCCCAGCCCTCTGAATTTCCACCCCATTCCCTGAATTTCCACCCCATTCCCTGAATTTTCATCCTATTCCCTAAATTTTCATCCTATTCCCTAAATTTTCATCCTATTCCCTAAATTTTCATCCTATTCCCTGAGTCTCCACTCCATTCCCTGACTTTCCACCCCACTCCCAGAATTTCCACCCCATTCCCTGAGTTTCCACCCCATTCCCTGAACTTCCTCTCCATTCCCTGAATTCCCACCCCATCCCTGAATTTCCACCCCAATTCCTGAGTTTCCACCCCATTCCCTGACTTTCCATCCTATTCCCTAAATTTTCATCCTATTCCCTGAGTCTCCACTCCATTCCCTAAATTCCCACTCCATTCCCCGAATTCCCACCCCATTCCCTAAATTTCCACCCCATTCCCTAAATTTTCACCCTATTCCCTGAATTTTCGTCCAATTCCCTGAATTTTTATCCTATTCCCTGAGTGTCCACCCCATTCCCAAATCCCCACCCCATTCCCAGAATTCCCACCTCATTCCCTAAATTTCCAGCTCTCTAAATTCCCACTCCATTCCCTAAATTTTCATCCTATTCCCTGAATTTTTATCCTATTCCCTAAATTCCCACCCCATTCCCAAATCCCCACCCCATTCCCTGAATTCCCACCCCATTCCCTGAGTTTCCACCCCATTCCCTAAATTCCCACCTCATTCCCTAAATTTCCACCTCTCTAAATTCCCACCCCATTCCCTAAATTCCCACCCCATCCCCAAATTCCCACCCCACTCCCAGAATTCCCACCCCATTCCCTGAATTCCCACCCCATTCCCTAAATTTTCGTCCTATTCCCTGAATTTTCATCCTATTCCCTGAGTCTCCACCCCATTCCCAAATCCCCACCCCATTCCCTAAATTCCCACCCCACTCCCTGAATTCCCACCTCATTCCCTAAATTTTCATCCTATTCCCTGAATTTTCGTCCTATTCCCTGAATTCCCACCCCATTCCCTAAATTCCCACCCCATTCCCTAAATTTCCATCTCATTCCCTAAATTCCCACCCCACTCCCCGAATTCCCACCCCATTCGCTGACTTCCCTCCCCATTCCCAGAATTCCCACCTCATTCCCTAAATCTCCAGCTCTCTAAATTCCCACTCCATTCCCTAAATTTTCATCCTATTCCCTGAATTTTTATCCTATTCCCTAAATTCCCACCCCATTCCCAAATCCCCACCCCACTCCCTGAATTCCCACCCCATTCCCTGAATTTCCACCCCATTCCCTGAATTCCCACCCCATTCCCTAAATTTTCGTCCTATTCCCTGAATTTTCATCCTATTCCCTGAGTCTCCACCCCATTCCCAAATCCCCACCCCATTCCCAAATTCCCACCCCATTCCCTAAATCCCCACCCCACTCCCAGAATCCCCACCCCATTCCCTAAATTTTCATCCTATTCCCTGAATTTCCACCCCATTCCCTGAATTCCCACCCCATTCCCTGAATTTTCATCCTATTCCCTGAATTTTCGTCCTATTCCCTGAATTTCCACCCCATTCCCTAAATTCCCACCCCATTCCCTGAATTCCCACCCCATTCCCTGAATTTTCATCCTATTCCCTGAATTTTCGTCCTATTCCCTGAATTCCCACCCCATTCCCTAAATTCCCACCCCATTCCCTGAATTTTCATCCTATTCCCTGAATTTTCGTCCTATTCCCTGAATTCCCACCCCATTCCCTGAATTTCCACCCCATTCCCTAAATTTTCATCCTATTCCCTGAATTTTCGTCCTATTCCCTGAATTTCCACCCCATTCCCTAAATTTTCATCCTATTCCCTGAATTCCCACCCCATTCCCTAAATTCCCACCCCATTCCCTGAATTCCCGCCCCATTCCCTGAATTCCCACCCCATTCCCAGAATTCCCGCCCCATTCCCTGAATTTTCATCCCATTCCCCAACCCCCAGCCCACCCCAAACTCACCAGCTCCCTGCCCTTCCTGCTCTCGTGGTTGGTGAAGAAGCGGAACCCGTCCTGCCCGAAGCCCTTGAGCAGCACCATCCGAGCCGAGGGCTTCCCGTCCCTGCGTGGGGACAGCAGGGTGACGACAGGGCCCTGTCACCTCCCCTGTCACCTCCCCGGGACCCTCCCGGTGTCACCTGGTGCAGGTGGCCAAGCACATGGCGTTGACCTCGCCGATGTCGGGGCAGTCCAAGGCCTCCTGGAACCAGGCTCGGAATTGCTCCACGGGGTCCAGGGACACCAAGTGACGCTCCTCGAAGGCCTGGGGACACCGGGGACACCGTCAGGGGGGGACAAGGGGGTTTGGGGCGGCGTGGGACACGAGGGGACACGGGCAGGGCAGGGGATGGGGTGGCCACAGCAGTGGGGGGGGAAGGGAGGGGACCTCAGGTGTTGGGGACAGCATGGGGGGACAGAGCAGGTCTTGGGGACAGGCTTGGGGGACAGTTCAGGTCTTGGGGACAGGCTTGGGGGACACCACAGGTGTTGGGGACAGCCTGGGGTGTCTTGGGGACAGTCTGGGGAGACACTGCAGGTCTTGGGAACAGCCTGGGGAGTCACCACAGGTCATGGGGACAGCCTGGGGGGACACTGCAGGTGTTGGGGACAGACTGGGGGGGCTTGGGGACAGCCTGGGGAGTCACCGCAGGTCATGGGGACAGTCTTGGGGGGACACCTCAGGTGTTGGGGACAGCCTGGGGGACAGTCCAACTCTTGGGGACAGCCTGAGGGGACATGACAGGTCATGGGGACAGCTTGGAGGGTCTTGGGGACAGCCTGGGGCGACACCACAGGTCTTGGGGACAGCCTGGGTGGACACTGCAGGTGTTGGGGACAGTCTGGGGGGGCTTGGGGACAGCCTGGGGAGTCACCGAAGGTCATGGGGACAGCCTGGGGGGACACTCCAGCTCTTGGGGACAGCCTGAGGGGACACGACAGGTCATGGGGACAGTCTGGGGTGTCTTGGGGACAGTCTGGGGAGTCACCGCAGGTCTTGGGGACAGCCTCGGTGGGGCACTCCAACTGTTGGGGACAGCCTGGGGGGACACCACAGGTCTTGGGGACAGCCTGGGGGAACACTCTAGCTCTTGGGGACAGTCTTGGGGGGACAGTCCAGGTCTTGGGGACAGTCTCGAGGGACACCCCAGCTCTTGGGGACAGCCTGGGGGGACACCGTAGGTCTTGGGGACAGCCTGGGGGGAAACCCCAGCTCTTGGGGACAGCCTGACAGGACACCTCAGGTGTTGGGGACAGCCTGGGGGGTCTTGGGGACAGCCTGGGGAGTCACCGAAGGTCATGGGGACAGCCTGGGGGGACACTCCAACTCTTGGGGACAGCCTGGAGAGTCACTCCAGCTCTTGGGGACAGCCTGAGGGGACAGTCCAACTCTTGGGGACAGCCTGAGGGGACACCACAGGTGTTGGGGACAGCCTGGGGTGTCTTGGGGACAGTCTGAGGAGTTACCGCAGGTCTTGGGGACAGTCTCGGTGGGGCACTCCAACTCTTGGGGACAGCCTGGGGGGTCACCCTAACTCTTGGGGACAGGCTTGGGAGACCACCAGCCATCTTGGGGACAGCCTGAGTGGACACCGCAGGTGTTGGGGACAGCCTGGGGGGATATCCCCAATTTTGGGGACAGTCTCGGTGGGGCACTCCAACTCTTGGGGACAGCCTGAGTGGACACCGCAGGTGTTGGGGACAGCCTGGGGGGACATCCCCAATTTTGGGGACAGTCTCGGTGGGGCACTCCAACTCTTGGGGACAGCCTGAGGGGACACCACAGGTCACGGGGACAGCTTGGGGGGACACTCCAGGTGTTGGGGACAGTCTTGGGGGACATCCCAGGTCTTGGGGACAGCCTGGGGGGACACTGCAGGTCTTGGGGACAGCTTGAGGGGACACCGCAGGTCTTGGGGACAGCCTGAGGGGACAGTCCAACTCTTGGTGACAGCCTGAGGGGACACCACAGGCCATGGGGACAGCTTGGGGGGACGCTCCAGGTGTTGGGGACAGCCTGGGGGGACACGCATCTCTTGGGGACAGCCTGGGGGGACACCGCAGCTCTTGGGGACAGCCTGAGGGGACACCGCAGCTCCTGGGGACAGCCTGGCACAGGGACCACAGCCCCACTCGGGATCACAGCCACCACGAATGGAAGCCACCGTGGGTCCAAGGTCACCCTCAGCACACGGAGGGAGGGACATCCTTTGGGGGGGGGGCGGTGTCACCCCAATTCCAAGGGGACAGCAGCACTGGGGGCAGGGGATGTCACCCCAGGCCTTGGGGACAGCTCAGGGCTGGGGTACCCCAGTCCTGGGGTCACTCCCAGCGCCATGGGGGGTACCCTGAGGGAAGCCCCGAGCCTTGGGGACACCCTGGGGGTGTCACCCTGGCTGGGGGGTGCTCCCCGGGTCTTGGGGACATCCTGGGGGTGTCCCCATGCCTTGGGGACACGCTGGGTAAGAGCTGCGTGGGAGGGTACCCCGGCTGGGGGGGCACCCCTCGATTAAGGGGGGATGTCCCCGAGCCTTGGGGACATCCTCGCGTGTTCCCCGAGCCTTGGGGACATCCTGGGGTGCTCCCCGGGCCTTGGGGACATCCTGGGGATGTCCCCATGCCTTGGGGACACGCTTGGAAAGGACTGCGTGTGAGCGTACCCCGGCTGGGGGGGCACCTCTCGGTTAAGGGGGGATGTCCCCGAGCCTTGGGGACATCCTCGGGTGTTCCCCGGGCCTTGGGGACATCCTGGGGTGTTCCCCGAGCCTTGGGGACATCCTGGGGGTGTCACCCTGGCTGGGGGGAATGTCCCCGAGCCTTGGGGACATCCTGGGAAAGAGCTGCGTGGGAGCGCACCCCGGCTGGGGGGGCACCCCTCGGTTAAGGGGGGATGTCCCCGAGCCTTGGGGACATCCTGGGGGTGTCACCCTGGTTGGGGGGGATGTCCCCGTGCCTTGGGGACATCCTGGGAAAGAGCTGCGTGGGAGGGTACCCCGGCTGGGGGGGCACCCCTCGGTAAAGGGAGGATGTCCCCGAGCCTTGGGGACATCCTGAGGGCTCCTCCCGTGCCAGGACCCCCGGGCCGCCCCCCCGGGTCCCTTGTCGCACCTCGGTGTCCCCGCGGTAGCTCCGGCGCAGCTCCCCCAGATCCATCGCGGCCGAGCGGAGCCCCCACCGCGCCGGGGGCGGGGCTAACCGAGGCCACGCCTCCAGGCGGCAGCCAATAGGAAGCGGCGAAGCGCGCGCGCCGCCGGGAGTGCTGGCAGCCCATTGGAGGAGGCGGAGAGGGCGGGGCGAAGGAACCCGGAAGTTGAAGCCCCCCGATAGTTGGGGGGGGCTCTTAAAGGGGCAGAGACCTCGGGAGGGGGACACGGGCACTTGGGGACATCGGGGACGTCGGGGACAAGGAGGTGGGGACGGCGGGGACACACGGGGACGCCTGAACTTGGGGACGGCGAGGGCGAGAGGGGACATTTGGGCCTGGACAGGGAAAGAGGGGGCAAGACTTGGGGCTGGGGGACACGGGGGACACACAAGGACACACAGGGACACCTGAACTTGGGGACACTGGGGACAGGGAAGGTGGGGATGGGACAGTGGGGCCTGGGGGGATTGTGGCAAGGGGCAGGGAGATGGGAGGGGACAGGGATTTGGGGACACGGGACAGGGATTTGGGGACAGTGGGGACAGGGAAGGTGGGGATGGGACATTTGGGCCTGAGGGATGCTGTGACAAGGGACAGGGATTTGGGGACATTCGGGACAGGGATTTGGGGACACTGGGGACAGAGGAAGATGGGGATGGGATTTCTGCCCTGTGACAAGGGACAGGGATTTGGGAGGGGACAGGGATTTGGGGACATTCAGGACAGGGATTTGGGGACACTGGGGACAGGGATTTGGGGACAAGGCCCCACTCACAACCCCAGCACTGGGAGCAGAGCCAGCGGCTGATCCCGGGGGCAGAGCAGCAAATTTCCTACAGAAAACCCAATTCCAGCGATTTTGGGGATTCCCTCCAAGAAATCCCAGTATTCCCAAAATTTTGGGGATTCCCATTGATCGATCCCACTTTTCCCAGCGATTTTGGGGATTCCCACCAAACAATCCCATTTTCCCAACAATTTTGGGCATTCCCATCCCAACGATTTTGGGGATTCCCATCAAACAATTCCATTTTTCCCAGTGATTTTGGGGATTCCCTCCAAGCGATCCCAATTTTCCCAAAAATTTTAGAGATTCCCACCAAGCAATTCCACTTTTCCCAACAATTTTGGGCATTCCCACCAAGAAATCTCAATTTTCCCAGCGATTTTGGGGATTCCCATTAATCCATTCCACTTTTCCCAACAATTTTGAGGATTCCCACCAAGCAATCCCATTTTTCCCAAAAATTTGGGAATTCCCATCAATCGATCCCACTTTTCCCAGAGATTTTGGGGATTCCCATCCCAGAGATTTTGGGGATTCCTATCAAGCGATTTTGGGGATTCCCTCCAAGCGATCCCACTTTTCCCAACAATTTTGGGAATTCCCATCAAGAAATCCCATTTTCCCCAAAATTTGGGAATTCCCACCAAACAATCCCAATTTTCCCAACAATTTTTAGGATTCCCACCAAGCAATCCCATTTTTCCCCAGCGATTTTGGGGATTCCCATTAATCCATTCCACTTTTCCCAACAATTTGGGCATTCCCACCAAGCGATCCCATTTTTCCCAGCAAATTTTGGGATTCCCATTAATCAATCCCAATTTTCCCAACAATTTTGGGGATTCCCATCAAGGAATTTCTGGGATTCCCACCCAGCAATCCCAATTTTCCCAAAAATTTGGGCATTCCCACCAATCGATCCCAATTTTCCCAGCGATTTTGAGGATTCCCACCAAGCAATCCCAACTTTCCCAACAATTTTGGGCATTCCCATCAAGAAATCCCAATTTTCCCCAACAAATTTGGGGATTCCCATCAAGCAATCCCAATTTTCCCAGTGATTTTGAGGATTCCCACCAAGCAATCCCAATTTTCCCAACAATTTTGGGCATTCCCACCAAGAAATCCCAAATTTCCCAAGATTTTGGGAATTCCCATCAAGCCATCCCATTTTTCCCAAGAACTTTGGGGATTCCCATCAAGGAATTTTAGGGATTCCCACCAAGCAATCCCACTTTTCCCAACAATTTTGGGCATTCCCATTAATCAATTCCACTTTTCCCAAAAATTTTAGGGATTCCCACCAAGCAATCCCAATTTTCCCAAAAATTTGGGCATTCCCACCAAACAATCCCATTTTTCCCAAAAATTTGGGAATTCCCATCAATCGATCCCACTTTTCCCAAAGATTTTGGGGATTCCCATTAAGGAATTTTAGGGATTCCCATCAGGAAATCCCAATTTTCCCAACAAATTTGGGCATTCCCACCAAGAAATCCCAATTTTCCCAAAAATTTGGGCATTCCCACCAAGCAATCCCATTTTTCCCAACAATTTTGAGGATTCCCATTAAGGAATTTTTGGGATTCCCACCAAACAATCCCAATTTTCCCAACAATTTTGGGGATTCCCATCAAGAAAACTCGTTTTCCCCAACCATTTTAGAGATTCCCATCAAGCAATTCCACTTTTCCCAAAAATTTAGGGATTCCTACCACGCAATCCCAATTTTCCCAACAAATTTGGGGATTCCCACCAAGCAATCCCAATTTTCCCAGAGATTTTTGGGATTCCCATTAAGGAATTTTTGCGATTCCCACCAAGAAATCTCAATTTTCCCAAAAATTTGGGCATTCCCACCAAACAATCCCAATTTTCCCAATAATTTTGGGAATTCCCAAACAATCCCACTTTTCCCAGCGATTTTGGGGATTCCCATCCCAACAGTTTTGGGGATTCCCACCAAACGATTTTGGGGATTCCCATCCCAAAAATTTGGGGATTCCCATCAAGCAATCCCATTTTTCCCAAAAATTTTGGGGATTCCCATTAACCAATCCCATTTTTCCCAAAAATTTTGGGCATTCCCACCAAGCAATCCCAATTTTCCCAACAATTTTAGGAATTCCCACCAAGCAATCCAAATTTTCCCAACAGTTTTGAGGATTCCCACCAAGCAATCTCATTTTCCCAACAATTTTAGGGATTCCCATCAAACAATCCCAATTTTCCCAACAATTTTGGGCATTCCCATTAATCAATTCCACTTTTCCCAAAAATTTAGGGATTCCCACCAAGCGATCCCACTTTTCCCAGAGATTTTAGCGATTCCCACCAAACAATCCCAATTTTCCCAAAAATTTGGGTATTCCCACCAAGCGATCCCATTTTTCCCAGAGATTTTAGGGATTCCCACCAAGCAATCCCAATTTTCCCAACAATTTTGGGGATTCCCATCAAGGAATTTTTGGGATTTCCACCAAGCAACCCCACTTTTCCCAAAAATTTGGGCATTTCCACCAAACAATCCCAATTTTCCCAACAATTTTGGGAATTCCCATCAAGCAATCCCATTTTTCCCAGCGATTTTGGGGATTCCCATTAATCCATTCCAATTTTCCCAACAATTTGGGCATTCCCATTAAGGAATTTTTGGGAATTCCCACCAAGCAATCCCAATTTTCCCAACAACTTTGAGGATTCCCACCAAGAAATCTCAATTTTCCCAACAATTTTGGGCATCCCCACCAAGCAATCCCATTTTTCCCAAGAACTTTGGGGATTCCCATCAATCAATCCCAATTTTCCCAACAATTTTGGGGATTCCCATTAAGGAATTTTTGGGAATTCCCACCAATCAATCCCAATTTTCCCAACAAATTTGGGAATTCCCACCAAGCAATCCCAATTTTCCCAGAGATTTTTGGGATTCCCATCAAAGAATCCCAATTTTCCCAACAATTTTAGGGATTCCCACCAAGCAATCCCAATTTTCCCAACAATTTTGAGGATTCCCACCAAGCAATCCCATTTTTCCCAGCGATTTTGGGGATTCCCATTAACCAATTCCACTTTTCCCAACGATTTTGAGGATTCCCACCAAGAAATCTCAATTTTCCCAACAATTTTGGGAATTCCCATTAAGGAATTTTTGGGATTCCTATCAAACAATCCCACTTTTCCCAACAATTTTGAGGATTCCCACCAAGCAATCCCATTTTTCCCAAAAATTTTGGGGATTCCCATTAACCAATCCCATTTTTCCCAAAAATTTTGGGCATTCCCACCAAGCAATCCCAGTTTTCCCAACAATTTTAGGAATTCCCACCAAGCAATCCAACTTTTCCCAACAGTTTTGAGGATTCCCACCAAGCAATCTCATTTTCCCAACAATTTTAGGGATTCCCATCAAACAATCCCAATTTTCCCAACAATTTCGGGCATTCCCATTAATCAATTCCACTTTTCCCAAAAATTTAGGGATTCCCACCAAGCGATCCCATTTTTCCCAGCGATTTTGGGGATTCCCATTAACCAATTCCACTTTTCCCAACGATTTTGAGGATTCCCACCAAGAAATCTCAATTTTCCCAACAATTTTGGGAATTCCCATTAAGGAATTTTTGGGATTCCTATCAAGCAATCTCAATTTTCCCAACAATTTTAGGGATTCCCATCAAGAAATCCCAATTTTCCCAACAAATTTGGGCATTTCCACCAAGCAATCCCATTTTTCCCAAAAATTTTGGGCATTCCCACCAAGCAATCCCAGTTTTCCCAACAATTTTAGGAATTCCCACCAAGCAATCCAAATTTTCCCAACAATTTTGAGGATTCCCACCAAGCAATCTCATTTTCCCAACAATTTTAGGGATTCCCATCAAACAATCCCAATTTTCCCAACAATTTCGGGCATTCCCATTAATCAATTCCACTTTTCCCAAAAATTTAGGGATTCCCACCAAGCGATCCCACTTTTCCCAGAGATTTTAGCGATTCCCACCAAACAATCCCAATTTTCCCAAAAATTTGGGTATTCCCACCAAGCGATCCCATTTTTCCCAGAGATTTTAGGGATTCCCTCCAAGCAATCCCAATTTTCCCAAGATTTTGGGAATTCCCACCAAACAATCCCAATTTTCCCAACAATTTTTAGGATTCCCACCAAGCAATCCCAATTTTCCCAGCGCTCCTCGACATTCCCGGGATGCAGAGAAGAAAAAAAAGGATCGCGGCTTTGCCTCTGGTGCCTAAATTTATTTAGCAAGGAAAAGCTCCCGGCTGCCTCCGGGTACAGCTCGGAAAATTGGGAACAGATCCGTCACATAATCCAGGGAAAAAAAAAAAAAAAAAAAAACAACCTAAAAAATAAAGTGGATTTGTTTAATTTAAAAGCTCCAAAGCGATAGAATCTATGATACAATGTACACTGTACATGGGGAGGGAGGGAGGGATTCACACACGGGGCAGGGGAAAAAAAAAATAAGGAAAAAAAAATGAAATTCTGAAATTCTGGGGAAAAAAATAAAAAAAAAAGGGGTGAAATCCTGAAATTTCACAAAAAAAATGAGATGAAATCCCAAAATTTTACCAAAAAAAAAAGGAATCCCAAAATTTCACCAAAAAAAAAAAAGGAATCCCAAAATTTCACCAAAAAAAAAAAAAGGAATCCCAAAATTTCACCAAAAAAAAAAAAGGAATCCCAAAATTTCACAAAAAAAAAGGAATCCGAAAATTTCACAAAAAAACCAAGACGAAATCCCAAAATTTCACCAAAAAAAAAAAAGGAATCCCAAAATTTCAAAGAAAAAAAAAAAGGGATGAAATCCCAAAATTCTGGAAAAAAAAACCAAACAAAAAAAGGGATGAAATCCCAAAATTCCACAAAAAAAAAAAGATGAAATCCCAAAATTCCAAAGAAAAAACCAAAAAAGGATGAAATCCCAAAATTCCAAAGAAAAAACCAAAAAAGGATGAAATCCCAAAATTCCAAGGAGAAAAGAAAAAAAAGGATGAAATCCCAAAATTCCAAAGAGAAAAGAAAAAAAAGGATGAAATCCCAAAATTCCAAAGGAAAAAAAAAAAAAAGAAAAAAAAAAAAGATGAAATCCCAAAATTCCACCAAAAAAACCCAAAAAAAAAAAAAAAAAAGAAATCCCAAAAATCCACAAAAAAAGGATGAAATCCCAAAAATCCAAAGAAAAAAAAAAGGATGTAATCCCAAAATTCCACCAAAAAAAAAAAGATGAAATCCCAAAAATCCACAAAAAAAAAGGATGAAATCCCAAAATTCCACCAAAAAAAAAAAAGATGAAATCCCAAAATTCCACCAAAAAAAAAAAAGATGAAATCCCAAAAATCCACAAAAAAAAAGATTAAATCCCAAAAATCCACCAAAAAAAAGATGAAATCCCAAAATTCCGGGGAAAAAAAAAAATTAAAAAAAAAAAAGAAAAAGGGAAACGCCAACGTTGCTGGGAAATCAAATCCGGGAGAGAGGAATTCGTCGAGTTGGGAGGAAAAAAAATGAATTTTTAGGGAAAAAATGGAGAATTAAATAGGTGAAAAAAGCACTCATGATCCGCAGGGCTCGGGAGCGTAAGGCAACGATTCCATAGAAAAAAAGGGAATTTTCCAAAGGGGAAATAGAGATATTTATAGCTATTTATAAATATAAAGTTAGGAATGTGCTCTGGAGTCCCCGAATCCGGGGGGTTGGGGACACCCCGGGGACATTTGGGGTTTTTTGGGGACATCTGGGGACACCCCAGGGACATTTGGGGTTTTTTGGGGTCACCCCAGGGACATTTGGGGTTTTTTTTGGGGACACCCCGGGGACATTTGGGGTTTTTTGAGAGTCACCCCAGGGACATTTGGGGTTTTTTGGGGACATTCAGGGACACCCTGGGGACATTTGGGGTCACCCCGGGGACATTTGGGGTTTTTTTTGGGGGTCGCAGTCCTTCCCGGGGTCACCCCAGGGACATCTGGGGACACCCCGGGGACATCTGGGGACACCCTGGGGACATTTGGAGTTTTTTTGGGGTTTTTTGGGGACACCCCGGGGACATTTAGGGACACCCCGGGGACATTTGGGGTTTTTTGGGGACACCCCGGGGACATTTAGGGACACCCCGGGGACATCTGGGGACACCCTGGGGACATCTGGGGACGCCCCGGGACTTTTGGGGGTTTTTTGGGGTCACCCCGGGGACATTTGGGGACACCCCGGGGACATTTGGGACACCCCGGGGACATTTGGGGTTTTTTGGGGACACCCCGGGGACGTTTGGGGTTTTTTTGGGGACACGGCTGTTCCCAGGGTCACCCCGGGGACATTTGGGCTTTTTGTGGGGGTTTTTTCGGGGGCATTTGGGGTTTTTTGGGGACACAGCCCTTCCCAGGGTCACCCCAGGGACATTTGGGTTTTTTTGGGGACATTTGGGGCTTTTTGGGGGGACACAGCCCTTCCCGGGGTCAACATTTGCAGTTTTTTGGGGACATTTGGGGTTTTTTCAGGGACATTTTGGGTTTTTTTGGGGACACAGTCCTTCCCGGGGTCGACATTTGGAGTTTTTTGGGGACAGGAGTCCTTCCTGGTGACATTTGGGTTTTTTTGGGGACATTTAGGGTTTTTTGGGAGTCGCCCCGGGGACATTTGGGGTTTTTTGGGGACACAGTCCTTCCTGGGGTCATCCCAGTGACATTTGGGGTTTTTTTGGGGTCTGGAGTCCTTCCTGGGGTTGACATTTGGGGTTTTTTTGGGGACATTTTGCATTTTTTGGGAGTTGCCCCGGGGACATTTGGGGTTTTTGTGGGGGTTTTTTCAGGGACATTTGGGTTTTTTTGGGGTCTGGAGTCCTTCCTGGGGTTGACATTTTGGGTTTTTTTGGGGACACGGCCGTTCCCAGGGCCACCCTGGGGACATTTGGGTTTTTCTGGGGACATTTGGGGTTTTTTTGGGAGTCACCCCAGGGACATTTGGGGTCTTTTGGGGACATTTGGGTTTTTTTGGGGTCTGGAGTCCTTCCCGGGGTTGACATTTTGGGGTTTTTTGGGGACACGGCCGTTCCCAGGGCCACCCCGGCGACATTTGGGTTTTTCTGGGGACATTTGGGGTTTTTTTGGGAGTCACCCCAGGGACATTTGGGGTCTTTTGGGGACATTTGGGGTTTTTTTGGGGACACAGTCCTTCCCGGGGTTGACATTTGGAGTTTTTTGGGGACAGGAGTCCTTCCCGGGGTTGACATTTGGGGTTTTTTTGGGGACATTTTGGGTTTTTTTGGGGACACAGTCCTTCCCGGGGTTGACATTTGGAGTTTTGTCAGGGACATTTTGGGTTTTTTTGGGGACACAGTCCATCCCAGGGTTGACATTTGGAGTTTTTTGGGGACAGGAGCCCTTCCCGGGGTCCCCCCGGTGACATTTGGGTTTTTCTGGGGACATTTGGGGTTTTTTTGGGAGTCACCCCAGGGACATTTGGGGTCTTTTGGGGACATTTGGGGTTTTTTTGGGGACACAGTCCTTCCCGGGGTTGACATTTGGAGTTTTTTCAGGGACATTTTGGGTTTTTTTGGGGACACAGTCCATCCCGGGGTTGACATTTGGAGTTTTTTGGGGACAGGAGTCCTTCCCGGTGACATTGGGGTTTTTTTGGGGACACGGCCACCGCCGTCCCTACAAGTTCTTGGTGACAAGGTGAGTCTTGTAGTGCTTGGTCAGGTGGTCGGAGCGCATGAAGCGTTTCTGGCACTGCGCGCACTCGAAGCGTTTGTCACCTGCGGGAGAGGGGACACTCAGGGGTGGCACTGGGGACAGGGGACATCCCCCGTGTGACACCCCCGAAGGGACCTGTGTGGGTGCCCGGGGTGGATTTGGGGGAATTTCCTGGAATTTGGGGGAATTTCCCGGGATTTGGGGTGAATTTCCTGGGATTTGGGGTGAATTTCCTGGGATTTGGGTGAATTTCTCAGGATTTGGGGATACCCCACACCCGTGTGTGTACCCAGGGTGGGATTTGGGGGAATTTCCTGGGATTTGGGGTGAATTTCCCAGGATTTGGGGTGAATTTCCTGGGATTTGGGGTGAATTTCCCATGATTTTGGGCTCCCCAGACCTGTGTGTGTACCCAGGGAGGGATTTGGGGGAATTTCCTGGAATTTTGGGTGAATTTCCTGGGATTTGAGGAAATTTCCTCGGAATTTGGGGATATCCCAGACCCATGTGTGTACCCAGGACAGATTTGGGGGAATTTCCTGGAATTTGGGGCAATTTCTCGGGATTTGGGGTGAATTTCCCAGGATTTGGGGTGATTTTCCTGGGATTTGGGGTGAATTTCCTGGGATTTGAGGAAATTTCCTCGGAATTTGGGGATATCCCAGACCCATGTGTGTACCCAGGACAGATTTGGGGGAATTTCCCAGGATTGGGTGAATTTCCCGGGATTTGGGGTGAATTTCCCAGGATTTGGGGGAATTTCCTGGGATTTGGGGTGAATTTCCTGGGATTTGGGGTGAATTTCCCATGATTTTGGGCTCCCCAGACCTGTGTGTGTACCCAGGGAGGGATTTGGGGGAATTTCCTGGGATTTGGGGCAATTTCTTGGGATTTGGGTGAATTTCCCAGGATTTGGGGTGAGTTTCCCAGGATTTTGGGTGAATTTCCCAGGATTTTGGGTGAATTTCCCGGGATTTGGGGTGAATTTCCCAGGACTTCGGGGTGAATTTCCCGGGATTTGGGGGAATTTCCTGGGATTTGGGATGAATTTCCTGGGATTTGGGGTGAATTTCCCATGATTTTGGGCTCCCCAGACCTGTGTGTGTACCCAGGGAGGGATTTGGGGGAATTTCCCGGGAACTGGGGGAATTTCTCGGGATTTGGGTGAATTTCCCAGGATTTTGGGTGAATTTCCCAGGATTTTGGGTGAATTTCCCAGGATTTGGGGTGAATTTCCCAGGATTTTGGGTGAATTTCCCAGGATTTGGGGTGAATTTCCCAGGATTTGAGGACACCCCACACCCATGTGTATACCCAGGGCAGAATTTGGGTGAATTTCCCAGGATTTTGGGGGTGCGATTTGGGTGAATTTCCCGTGATTTTGGGGTGGGATTTGGGTGAATTTCCCAGTATTTTGGGGGTGCGATTTGGGTGAATTTCCCAGGATTTTGGGGGTGCGATTTGGGTGAATTTCCCAGGATTTTGGGGGTGCGATTTGGGGTGAATTTCCCAGGATTTTGGGTGAATTTCCCGGGATTTTGGGGGTGGGATTTGGGTGAATTTCCCAGGATTTTGAGGTTAATTTCCCAGGATTTGGGGGTGCAATTTTGGGTGAATTTCCCCGGATTTTGGGGTGGGATTTGGGTGAATTTCCCAGGATTTGGGGATGCGATTTTGGGTGAATTTCCCGAGATTTTGGGGATGCGATTTGGGTGAATTTCCCAGGATTTTGGGGTGCGATTTGGGTGAATTTCCCAGGATTTTGGGGTGCGATTTGGGTGAATTTCCCGAGATTTTGGGGGTGCGATTTGGGTGAATTTCCCAGGATTTTGGGGGTGCGATTTTGGGTGAATTTCCCAGGATTTTGGATGAATTTCCCAGGATTTTGGGGTGCAATTTTGGGTGAATTTCCCAGGATTTGGGGGTGCGATTTGGGATGAATTTCCCAGGATTTTGGGGTGGGATTTTGGGTGAATTTCCCAGGATTTTGAGGTGAATTTCCCAGGATTTGGGGGTGCAATTTTGGGTGAATTTCCCCGGATTTTGGGGTGGGATTTTGGGTGAATTTCCCAGGATTTTGGGGTGAATTTCCCAGGATTTTGGGGTGAATTTCCCGGATTTTGGGGCTCCCCAGACCTGTGTGCGTGCGCGCGTGCCGCTGCAGCTCGTCGGAGCGCGTGAAGCGCTTCCCGCAGAACACCCAGTTGCACACGAAGGGTCTCTCTCCCGTGTGCAGCCTCACGTGCGCTCGCAGCAGCGACGTCTTCCGGAACGTTCTGCCGCACTCGGGGATGTGGCAGATGTGCTTCTTCTTCCCGGGATCGCCCGGCCTGCGGAACGAGCCGTTCCCGGTTTTTCACAGCTCCAAACTCACCCGTTCCAAATTTTTTCCATGTTCCCATTTTTTCACCTCTCCAACCTCATCCGTTTCCATTTTCTCCTGCTCCAAACTCACTTGTTCCTGCTTTTTGACATTCCAAACTCACCCATTCCCACTTTTCCCATTCCAAACTCACCCATTCCCAATTTTTCCCACTCCAAACTCACCCATTCCCAATTTTTCCCGCTCCAAACTCACCCATTCCCAATTTTTCCCAATCCTAACTCACTTGTTCCTGCTTTTTTCCATTCCAAACTCACCCATTCCCACTTTTTTCCATGTTCCCATTTCTTCCCTTTCCAAAGTCACCCATTCCCACCTTTTTCCCCCGTTCCCACTTTGTCCTGGCTCCAAACTCACCCATTCCAAATTTTTCCCACTCCAAATTCAGCCATTCCCACTTTTTTCCATGTTGCCATTTTTTCCCTTTCCAAACTCACTCGTTCCCACTTTTCTCCACTCTAAACTCACCTGCTCCCACTTTTTCCCACTCTGAACTCTCTCATTCCCACTTTTCTCACTCAAATTCACCCATTCCCATTTTTTCTCACTCCAAACTCACCCATTCCCATTTTTTCTCACTCCAAACTCACCCATTCCCACTTTTTTTCACCCATTCCCAGTTTTTTCCATGTTCTCACTTCCTCCCACTCCAAACTCACTTGTTCCTGTTTTCTGACATTCCAAACTCACCCATTCCCACTTTTTTCCCCCGTTCCCACTTTTTCCCTGCTCCAAACTCATCTGTTTCCATTTTCTCCCCTCTCCAAACTCACCCATTCCCATTTCTTCCTGCTCCAAACTCACCCATTCCCACTTTTTCCCACTCTGAACTCACCCATTCCCACTTTTTTCCATGTTCCCATTTTTTCCCTTTCCAAGCTCAGCCATTCCCACTTTTTCCCTGCTCAAAACGCACCCATTCCCACTTTTTCTCACTCCAAACTCACTCGTTCCTGTTTTTTCTTGCCCCAAACTCAGCCATTCCCACTTTTTTCCATATTCCCACTTTTCCCACCCCAAACTCACCCATTCCCACTTTTTCCCTGCTCTGAACTCACTCACTCCCACTTTTTCTCACCCCAACCTCACTTCTTCCTGTTTTTTGACATTCCAAACTCACCCCTTCACACTTTTTCCTTGCTCCAAACTCACCCATTCCCAGTTTTTCCCACTCTGAACTCACCCATTCTCACTTTTTTCCATGTTCCCATTTTTTCCCTTTCCAAACTCACTCATTCCCACTTTTCCCACTCCAAACTCGCCCATTCCTACTTTATTCCATGTTTCCACTTTTTCCTGCTCCAAATTCACCCATCCCCATTTTTTCCCTCTCTGAACTCACCCATTCCCATTTTTCCCCTTTCCAAACTCACCCATTCCCACTTTTTCCCACCCCAAACTCACTTGTTCCTGTTTTTTGACATTCCAAACTCACCCATTCCCACTTTTTCCAGGTTCCCACTTTTTGCTCACTCCAAAGACTCGTTCCTGCTTTCTCCTACTCCAAACTCACCCATTCCTACTTTTATCCATGTTCCCATTTCTTCCCTCCCCAAACTCACCAATTCCCACTTTTTCCCACTCAAAACTCACCCATTTCCACTTTTCCCCACTCCAAACTCACCTGCTCCCACTTTTTCCCACTCTGAACTCATTCATTCCCACTTTCCCTCTCCAAACTCACCCATTCCCACTTTTCTCACCTGAACTCACCCATTCCCACTTTTCCTGCCCCAAACTCACCCCAAAATCACCCATTCCCACTCTTTCTCACTCCAAACTCACTTGTTCCTGTTTTTGGACATTCCAAACTCACCCATTCCCACTTTTCACTGCCCCAGACTCATCCATTCCCACTTTCCCCACCCCAAACTCACCCATTCCCACTTTTCTCACTCCAAACTCACCCATTCCTATTTTTTCCCACCCCAAACTCACCCATTCCCACTTTTCCCACCCCGAACTCACTTGTTCCTGTTTTTGGACATTCCAAACTCACCCATTCCCACTTTCCCCGCCCCAAACTCACCCCAAACTCACCCATTCCCACTTTTCCTGCCCCAAACTCACCCCACACTCACCCCAAACTCACCCATTCCCATTTTTTCTCACCCCGAACTCACTTGTTCCTGCTTTTTGACATTCCAAACTCACCCATTCCCATTTTTTCCCCCCATTCCCACCTTCCCCGCCCCGAACTCACCCATTCCCACTTTCCCTACCCCAAACTCACCTGTTCCTGTTTTTTGACATTCCAAACTCACCCATTCCCACTTTCCCCGCCCCAAACTCACCCCAAACTCACCCATTCCCACTTTTCTCATCTGAACTCACCCATTCCGACTTTTCCCCACCCCAAACTCACCCATTCCCACTTTTCCTGCCCCAAACTCACTTGTTCCTGCTTTTTGACATTCCAAACTCAGCCATTCCCACTTTTCCTGTTCTAAAGTCACTTGCTCCCATTTTTTCCCACTCCAAACTCAGCCATTCCCACTTTTCCCACCCTGAACTCACTTGTTCCTGCTTTTTGACATTCCAGACTCACTTATTCCCACTTTCCCCGCCCCAAACTCACCCCAAACTCACCCATTCCCATTTTTTCTCACCCTGAACTCACTTGTTCCTGCTTTTTGACATTCCAAACTCACCCATTCCCATTTTTTCCCCCCATTCCCACTTTACCCGCCCCAAACTCACCCGTTCCCAGTTTTCCTGCCCCGAACTCACTTGTTCCTGCTTTTTGACATTCCAAACTCACCCATTCCCATTTTTTCCCCCCATTCCCACCTTCCCCGCCCCGAACTCACCCCAAACTCACCCATTCCCACTTTCCCCGCCCCGAACTCACCTCTTCTCCCCATCCTTGCAGTTGGGGCAGGTGCAGGCCATCCTCCTCCTCTTCTCGCCGGGCTGCACATCCCCGGCCAGCGCCTGCTCCATCTGCAGCTGGATCTGCGTGGGGCTCAGGCCGCTGATGGTCACGTTGTTCCCCGACACGTTCTGCACCGTCAGCTGCTGCTGGCCTGCACGGAGAAAAGAAATCACGATCCAAACTTTTCCCTCAGGCCGGAGGGAAGACCCCCCAGGAGTTGGGAATAACCCCGAATTTGTCCCCAAAAATTTGTCCCCGGCCCTGCGTCGCTGACGGTAAGTCCCCTTTTTTCTGAATATACTGTGCGGTTTTTCAAAGTTTTCCCTTTTATCGGGGAGGGTGGTGGGAGGAAAAAAAGGATCAAAGAGGAAACAAAAAAGAAACTTTGAAAAAACGTGCAATATATTGAGCAAAAAAACGGGACTTACCCCTGCAGCCTAAGGGCCGCTCCAGGCTCGGGGGTCCCCGGCAGCCGTGACGGGGGCTGGAAAGAAGAAGATGGGGTCAGCGTCAGCAAGCGGGATCGGGATCGGGATTTGGGATCGGGATCGGGATTTGGGATCGGGATGGATGATCCCGGGGCAGCACAGAGGAGGAGGAGGAGGAGGAGGAGGAGGAGGAGGGAAGAACAAAGGGGATTCGGCAGCAGAGGAGCCAAGGCAGCGAGGAGGGAGCGCAGGCAGAGCGAGGGATCCGCGGGAAGGAAGCGCGAAGCTGAGGAGGTGGGAGTGGCCCCGAGTGTCCTGGATGGGATTGTCCCCGAGTGTCCTGGATGGGATTGTCCCCAAGTGTCCTGGATGGGATTGTCCTGGCTGGGAATGTCCTGGAGTGTCCTGGATGGGACTGTCCTGTATGGGAATGGCCCCGAGTGTCCTGGATGGGATTGTCCCCAAGTGTCCTGGATGGGAATGTCCTGGAGTGTCCTGGATGGGATTGTCCCCGAGTGTCCTTGCTGGGAATGGCCCTGAGTGTCCTGTATGGGAATGACCTGGAGTGTCCCGGCTGGGATTGTCCCAGCTGGGATTGTTCTGGAGTGTCCTGGCTGGGATTGTCCTGGCTGGGAATGTCCCCAAGTGTCCTGGACTGGATTATCCCAGAGTGTCCTGGCTGGGATTGTCCTGTATGGGAATGTCCCTGAGTGTCCTGGATGGGATTGTCCCCAAGTGTCCTGGATGGGAATGGCCCGGAGTGTCCTGGATGGGATTGTCCCCGAGTGTCCTGGCTGGGACTGTCCAGACTGGGAATGTCCCCAAGTGTCCTGGCTGGGAATGACCCAGAGTGTCCTGGATGGTATTGTCCTGGAGTGTCCTGGCTGGGATTGTCCCCGAGTGTCCTGGGTGGGATTGTCCTGGCTGGGAATGACCCAGAGTGTCCTGCACGGGATTGTCCTGGATGGGAATGTCCTAGCTGGGAATGTCCTGGAGTGTCCTGGCTGGGATTGTCCTGGCTGGGAATGACCTGGCCGAGCCCTGGATGGGATTGTCCCAGCTGGGATTGTCCTGGAGTGTCCTGACTGGGAATGACCCTGAGTGTCCTGGCTGGGATTGTCCCCAAGTGTCCTGGATGGGAATGGCCCGGAGTGTCCTGGCTGGGATTGTTCTGGCTGGGAATGTCCCCAAGTGTCCTGGACGGGATTATCCCAGTGTCCTGGATGGGATTGTCCCAGGTGGGAATGTCCCCGAGTGTCCTGGATGGGATTGTCCTGGAGTGTCCTGGTCAGGATTGTCCCTGAGTGTCCTGGATGGGATTGTCCTGGCTGGGAATGACCTAGAGTGTCCTGCATGGGATTGTCCTGTATGGGAATGTCCTGGCTGGGAATGACCCTGAGTGTCCTGGATGGGAATGTCCTGGAGGGTCCTGGATGGGATTGTCCTGGAGTGTCCTGGCTGGGAATGTCCCCAAGTGTCCTGGCTGGGATTGTCCTGGAGTGTCCTGGATGGGATTGTCCCAGCTGGGAATGTCCCTGAGTGTCCTGGCTGGGAATGTCCCCAAGTGTCCTGGATGGGAATGGCCCGGAATGTCCTGGCTGGGAATGTCCCTGAGTGTCCTGGATGGGATTGTCCTGGGTGGGAATGTCCTGGAGTGTCCTGTCTGGCATTGTCCCAGCTGGGAACGACCCCACCGAGCCCCGGCTCAGCTCACCCCACCCGCGGGCAGCAGGTCTGACCAGTCCCCTCCACATCTCCCCGTAATTAAAATCCCCGACGGAACGGCGATCCCGAGGGAAACCGCGCCGGATTTCTGCTGACGCGGCCGCAGGAGGAGCAGATCTCCTCTCAGAGCACAAACCGCGCAGGGAGCAGGTCTGCCTGGATCGGGAGGGAGATAAAATCCCGCGGGAGCAGCTCCCTCCCCTCGGCTCCTCGGGAAAGGTTTGGGGGCGGAACGGGGACACGGGGACGGGGCGGCCGCAGGGACGTGACCGTGCCGGGAGCGGGAGCGGCGGGGCCGTGTCCGGCTGGGCTGGGGTTAAGGATCCCTGCAGTGAGGGTCATTTTTTGGGAATGCTGATCCCTGGAGGGTCACTCCTTGGGAATGGGGATCCCTGCAGCGAGGGTCATTTTTTGGGAATGGTGACCCCTGCAGTGAGGGGTCACTTTTTGGGAATGCTGACCCATGGAGTGAGGGTCACTCTCTGGGAATGGAGATCCTGCAGTGAGGGTCATTTTTTGGGAATGCTGATCCCTGGGGTGAGCGTCACTCCCTGGGGTTAAGGATCCCTGCAGTGAGGGTCACCCCCTGGGAATGAAGATCCTGGAGCAAGGGTCATTTTTTGGGAATGGTGATACCTGCAGTGAGGGTCACTCCCTGGGAATGGTGACCCCTGGAGGGAGGGTCATTTTTTGGGAATGGCAATCCCTGGAATGAGGGTCACTCCCTGGGGTTAAGGAGATCCCTGCAGTGAGGGTCACTCCCTAGGAATGCTGATCCCTGGAGTGAGGGTCATTTTTTGGGAATGCTGATCCCTAGAGCAAGGGGTCATTTTTTGGGAATGGTGACCCCTGAGGTGAGGGTCAGTCCCTGGAGTAAGGGTCATTTTTTGGAAATGCTGATCGCTGGAGTGTCACCCCCTGGGAATGCTGATCCCTGCAGTGAGGGGTCACTTTTTGGGAATGCTGACCCATGGAGTGAGGGTCACTCTCTGGGAATGGAGATCCTGGAGTGAGGGTCATTTTTTGGAAATGCTGATCGCTGGAGTGTCACCCCATGGGAATGCTGATCCCTGCATTGAGGGTCATTTTTTGGGAATGCTGATCACTGGAGGGTCACTCCCTGGGAATGCTGACCCCAGGAGTGAGGGTCATTTTTTGGGAATGGTGACCCCTGGAGTGAGGGTCACTCCCTGTCACCACGTCCCCTCAGGACACTCCAGGAGCCACCCACACCCTGTCCCTCCAGAACCTCCAGGCGCCATCCACACCCTGTCACCATGTCCCCTCAGGACACTCCAGGAGCCATCCACTCCCTGTCACTGTGTCCCCTCAGGAGGCTCCAGGAGCTGTCCACTCCCTGTCACTGTGTCACCTTGGGAACCTCCCGGAGCCACCCACACCCTGTCACCATGTCCCCTCAGGACACTCCAGGAGCCACCCACACCCTGTCACCGTGTCCCCTCAGAAGGGTCCAGGAGCCACCCACTCCCTGTCCCCTCAGGAAACTCTGGAAGTTGCCCACCCCCTGTCACTGTGTCCCCTTGAGAACCTCCGGGAGCTGCCCATGCTGTGTCACTCTGTCCCCTCAGAAGGCTCTGGGAGCTGTCCATTCCCTGTCCCTCCAGAACCTCCAGGCACCACCCACTCCCTGTCACTGTGTCCCCTCAGAAAGGTCCAGGAGCCGTCCACTCCCTGTCACTGTGTCCCCTGAGAAGGCTCTGGGAGTTGTCCACTCCCTGTCCCTGTGTCCCCTCAGGACACTCCAGGAGCCATCCACACCCTGTCCCTCCAGAACCTCCAGGCACCATCCACTCCCTGTCACCGTGTCCCCTCAGGACACTCCAGGAACCGTCCACATCCTGTCCCTGTGTCCCCTCAGGACACTCCAGGAGCCACCCACACCCTGTCCCTCCAGAACCTCCAGACACCCCCCACCCACGTCACCCCATCCCCACCCACCTGCGCTGTTGGTGATGGTGACAGGGACACCCTGCACCCATCCACACCCTGTCACCGTGTCCCCTCAGGAAGCTCCAGGAGCCACCCACACCCTGTCACTGTGTCCCCTCAGGACACTCCAGGAGCCACCCACTCCCTGTCACTGTGTCCCCTCGGGAGGCTCTGGGAGCTGCCCACACTGTGTCCCCTCAGGACACTCCAGGAGCCACCCACATCCTGTCCCTCCAGACACACCCCACGCCACCCACCTGTGCTGTTGGTGATGGTGACAGGGACACCCTGCACCCATCCACTCCCTGTCACTGTGTCCCCTCAGGACACTCCAGGAGCCATGTACACACTGTCACCGTGTCCCCTCAGAAGGGTCCAGGAGCCACCCACACCCTGTCCCTCCAGACACACCCCACGCCACCCACCTGCGCTGTTGGTGATGGTGACAGGGACACCCTGCACCTGCACGCCGTTGATGTTGATGGTCTGCATGGCCTGGGCAGCTGCCGCCAGCTGCGCCGCGTTCAGGCTCAGGATGCCCCCGGCCGGGGCGATTTTGGGCAGCGGCCGTTCCTTCCGCGGGGCACTTCTGCGGCCACCGCCACCGCCGGGGCTGCGGGACACGGGACTGCCACACGATGTCCCCGAGGATGGGGCCACGGCCACCGAGGAGGCTTCCTGGAGGAGCAAGGTTTGCAGTTCGCCCGACGGGGTTTTGAAGTACATCTGGAGGGGAGATTTTAGGGGAAATAGGGGGTTAGATGGGGTTAGGAGAATTTAAAAGGTGTAATTTTAAATTTAAATTCAATGTAATGTCATAGAATGATAAATTTATGCCTTTATAAAAGGATAAATTTAAAGGCCTTGGGTATTTTCAGGGCAGAACTTTCCTGTGTCCACCCAAAGATGGACACTCAGGCCATGAGCTCTTCACTCTTTGTCTTTTTTTAATTTCTGTCCATTAGCATATTGGACCCCAATTCTCCAATTAATTACACTTTCAGCTGATGATGACAACTGCCCCAGCCTGCCCCCCCCACCTATTTTTAATATATTTTGTGGCCCCAGGGTAGTGAAAATGTCATTGGATTTCCTCTCAGAGGAATTGTTTGGGCTGAAGGGAACAGAAGTTCTTCAGCTCTTCACTCTTTGTCTTTTTTAATTTCTGTTTGTTAGCATATTGGACCCCAATTCTCCAATTAATTACACTTTCAGCTGATGATGTCAGCTGCCCCAGCCTGTTCCCCACAACAATTCACTGTTTTTTACATATTTTGTGGCTCTGAGGCAGCAAAAATGTCTTTGGATTTCCTCTCAGAGGAAATTTGGCTAAAGGGAACAGAAGTTCTTCAGCTCTTCACTCTCTGTCTTTTTTAATTTCTGTTCGTTAGCATATTGGACCCCAATTTTCCAATTAATTACACTTTCAGCTGATGATGACAGCCACCCCAGCCTGCTCCCCCCAACAATTTTTTATATATTTTGCGGCTCTGAGGCACCAGAGAACCCAAAACCAGGGAACATCCCCAAAAAAAAACCCTCCAGCTCCTAAATCCTGGCCGAGAATCAGAGCAGATCCCATGGGATCATCACCTGGGTGGGAGTGATCCCAACCACCAGAGAATCCAAAACTGGGAACACCCCAAAAAAATCCCTCCAGCTCCTAAATCCCAGGCGAGAATCAGAGCAGATCCCACGGGATCATCACCTGGGTGGGCGTGGGCTCAGCCGCACTCCCAACCACCACAGACCCCAAAATGGGGAATGTCCCCAAAAAAACCCTCCAGCTCCTAAATCCTGGGCGAGAATCAGAGCAGAACAGATCCCATGGGATCATCACTTGGGTGGGAGTGATCCCAACCACCAGAGACCCCAAAAATAGGGAAAACACCAAAAAAAAAAAACCCTCCAGGTCCTAAATCACTGGTGAGGATCGGAGCGGAAAAACGCGTGATCATCACCTGGATGGGAGTGATCCCAACCACCAGAGACCCCAAAAACAGGGAAAACACCAAAAAAAATCCCACCAGCTCCTAAATCCCGGGTGAGGATCAGAGCAGAACAACGCGTGGGATCCCAACCACCAGAGAACCCCAAAACAGGGAAAACCCCAAAAAATCCCTCCAGTTCCTAAATCCCGGGCAAGAATCAGAGCAGATCCTGCGGGATCATCACCTGGGTGGGCGTGGGCTCGGCCGTGCTCCCAACCACCAGAGACCCCAAAAACAGGGAAAACACCAAAAAAATCCCACTAGCTCCTAAATCCTGGGCGAGAATCAGAGCAGATCCCGCGGGATCATCACCTGGGTGGGAGTGATCCCAACCACTAGAGACCACTAAAACCAGAAAATGTCCCCAAAAAATCCCTCCAGCTCCTAAATCTCGGGCGACGATCAGAGCAGAACAACGTGGGATCATCACCTGGGTGGGAGTGATCCCAACCACTGGAGAACCCAAACTGGGGAACACCACAAAAATCCCTCCAGCTCCTAAATCCTGTCCGAGAATCAGAGCAGAACAATGAATGGGATCCCAACTACCAGAGACCCCAAAACCAGGAACGTCCCAATTAAAAAACCTTCCAGCTCCAAAATCCCAGACGAGAATCAGAGCAGATCCCATGGGGTCATCACCTGGGTGGGAGTGAGCTCGGCCATGCTCCCAACCACCAGAGAACCCAAAAACAGGGAAAACCCCAAAAAAAAACCTCTCCGGCTCCTAAATCCTGTCCGAGAATCAGAGCAGAAAAATGAACGGGATCCCAAACACCAGAGAACCCAAAACTGGGAATGTCTCAAAAAAAATCCCTCCAGCTCCTAAATCCCGGGCGAGAATCAGAGCGGAAAAACGCGGTGGAGATCCCGTGGGATCATCACCTGCATGGGAGTGAGCTCAGCTGTGCTCCCAGCCACCAGAGACCCCAAAACCAGGGAAAACCCCCAAAAAAACCCCTCCAGTTCCTAAATCCTGGGCGAGGATCAGAGCAAAACAGATCCCACAGGATCATCACCTGGGTGGGAGTGATCCCAACCACCAGAGACCACAGAAACCAGAAAATGTCCCCAAAAAAATCCCTCCAGCTCCTAAATCCTGTCCGAGAATCAGAGCAGATCCCACGGGATCATCACCTGGGTGGGCATGGGCTCAGCTGTGCTCCCAACCACCAGAGACCCCAAAATGGGGAAAACCCCAAAAAATCCCTCCAGCTCCTAAATCCTGTCCAAGAATCAGAGCAGAAAAATGAACGGGATCCCAACTACCAGAGAACCCAAAACTGGGAATGTCTCCAAAAAAATCCCTCCAGTTCCTAAATCCCGGGCGAGAATCAGAGCGGAAAAACGCGGTGGAGATCCCGTGGGATCATCACCTGCATGGGAGTGAGCTCAGCCGTGCTCCCAGCCACCAGAGACCCCAAAATGGGGAAAACACCAAAAAAATCCCTCCGGCTCCTAAATCCCGGGCGAGAATCAGAGCAGAACAACATGGGATCATCACCTGGGTGGGAGTGATCCCAACCACTAGAGACCCCAAAAACAGGGAAAACACCCAAAAAAATCCCTCCGGCTCCTAAATCCCGGCCGAGAATCAGAGCAGATCCCGCGGGATCATCACCTGGGTGGGCGTGGGCTCGGCCGCCTGGATCTGGAAGTTCTGCGAGGATTTCTGGGGCACGGTGGGCAGCGTGGCCGAGGCTGCCTGCACCACACGCAGCGCCTGCTGCGGAATCTGCACCACCTGCGACTCCTGCTTGGGCTGCACCACCTGCACCTGCTGCACCACCGCCGGCTGCCCCGAGCCCGGGCTCTGCACGATCAGCAGGTTATTCCCAGCCTGGATAATATTCTCCGCCGTGGTTTCGATCAGAACCGTCTCCACCTGCTCGGCCACGGCCACGGCGGCCGGTTGCCCCGGGGAAACGGCTTTTTTTCGGGGTTTTTTACCCGGTTTGGAAGGGCTGTCCGTGAGGAGTTGGGTTTGTCCACCCCCTTCGGGTGTCACCAAGTTGTTGACGGGTAGGGTCAAGGTGACGTTGCCACCTCCGGGTAATTTGACCACGCCGCTCGTGGTCGTCGTCGTCGTTGTCGTCGCCGTTTTCTGCGCCGGCGCCGGTTTGATGGGCACGGGTTTGTGCGAGGAAGAGGAAGGCGTGAGGATGGCTTGGTTGGTGCCAGGGATGATCTGGATCTGGTTGGGCTGCACCTGGATGGTCTGAGCCCCGCCGGGCACCGCCTGGTACTGAATGTTGGAGGAGGAGGAGGATGAAGATGAAGAACGGGAGGTTTTGTTGAGCACCGCCGGGTTCTGGATGGCGAAAACCAACTGCCCCCCGGGGTAGGAGGTCCCAACTTGGGATCCCTGGATCTGGAAGAGGTTCCCTTTGGAGGACAGGATGCCGATGCTGTTTTTGGCCGAGGCCAGGGGCAGCGGGGCGGGTTTGATGGGCACCAGCTTGCGAGGGGCCGGCTGCGGAGGGGCCGGCGGCGTCACGGCAGCTTCCACGGCGGGGGGACCGATCTTGCTACATGTGGCTGCCAGCAGGGCCAGGGGAGAGGGCTGCGAGTCCTGGGGAGAGAGGGGAGGTCGGTGGTTGTGTTCACGAGGCTCCCCTCGTTAAGGGAGACGTTAATTATTTGTGGGATCGAGGAATTCCGAGGAAATGTGAAAATCTCGGAGATGGTCCAGCCCAGAGCACGGCGCTGAGTGCCACATCCAATATTTCCCTAAAAACCTCCAGGGATGGGGACTCCTCCTCCTCCCTGGGCAGCCCATCCCAATCCCTGATTTTTCTGTGAAAAAATTCCTCCTAATGTGTGCTTTTACCAGTGGTGACATCAGGCTGGTGACAGTTTTTAAATCCTATCCCCATGTCCTCAAAACCATCACAAAGCTATGGATATCAAGGAAGCTTCCCCATCCCAATCCCTGATTTTTCTGTGAAGAAATTCCTCCTGATGTGTGCTTTCAGGAGTGGTGATTTCAGCTTTTAAATCCCAATCTGTGTCCTTAAAACCATCACAAAGCTATGGATATCAAGGAAGCTTCCCCATCCCAATCCCTAATTTTTTCTGAAGAAATTCCTCCTGATGTGTGCTTTTAGCAGAGGTGACATCAGGCTGGTGACAGTTTTTAAATTCCATCTTCATGCATTTAAAACCATCACAAAGCTATGAGGATTTCCCTCGGAATCAGAATCCCAAACCCACCCCGAGATATTGCCAGAAACGTGAGAGACCCTCAGGGAGGAGGAACACCACTGGGATCAGGACTAGGAATGAGCTCCAGGGGCTGTTCTGGATGCTCCTGAATCCTCCTGGACCCTCCTGGACCCTCCTGAATCCTCCTGGATCGTCCTGAACCCTCCTGAATCCTCCTGGACCCTCCTGGATCCTCCTGAATCCTCCTGGATCCTCCTGGACCCTCCTGAATCCTCCTGGACCCTCCTGGATCCTCCTGAATCCTCCTGGATCCTCCCGAACCCTCCCGAATCCTCCTGAATCCTCCCAAACCCTCCTGAATCCTCCTGGACCCTCCTGGATCCTCCCGAACCCTCCCGAATCCTCCCGAATCCTCCCAAACCCTCCTGAATCCTCCTGGACCCTCCTGGATCCTCCTGGATCCCGGGAGAAATCCTGAGGATGATCTGGACTCACCTGGGCGGCCGAGGCTGCAGGCTGCAGGTATTCGCTGGGGCTGACGGCAGCAGTGGCAGCCATGCTGTCCCTCGAGCTGTGGGGTCAGAGAGGGGACAGATCAGCCGAGGGAGTCCCCAAAATGTCCCCAAACTGCCAGGGGGATTTGGGGCTGTCCCTCGAGCTGTGGGGTCACATCAGGGACAGATCAGCCAAGGGATTGCCCCGGGATGTCCCCAAACTGTCCCATCACACTCAGGGGACATGTCCCTTGAGCTGTGGGGTCAGAGAAGGGACAGATCAGCTGAGGGATTCCTCTGGGATGTCCCCAAAGCACTCAGGGGACATGGGACTGTCCCTCGAGCTGTGGGGTCAGAGAGGTGACAGATCAGCCAAGGGATTGCCCCAGGATGTCCCCAAATTGTCCCAACGCACTCGGGGGACATGGGGCTGTCCCTCGAGCTGTGGGGTCAGAGAGGTGACAGAACAGCCGAGGGAGTCCCCAAAATGTCCCCAAACTGTCCCATCACACTCAGGGGACATGTCCCTCGAGCTGTGGGGTCAGAGAGGTGACAGATCAGCCGAGGGGTTCCCCCCTGGGATGTCCCCAAACTGTCCCATCACACTCAGAGGACACCGGGCTGTCCCTCGAGCTGTGGGGTCAGAGGTGACAGATCAGCCAAGGGAGTCCCTAAAATGTCCCCAAACTGCCAGGGGGATTTGGGGCTGTCCCTCGAGCTGTGGGGTCACATCAGGGACAGATCAACCTCCCCGATCCTGAGGGATTCCCCTGGGATGTCCCCAAACTGTCCCACCTCGCTCAGAGGACACGGGGCTGTCCCTCGAGCTCTGGGGTCAGAGAGGGGACAGATCAGCCGAGGGAGTCCCCAAAATGTCCCCAAACTGTCCCATCACACTCAGGGGACATGGGGCTGTCCCTCGAGCTGTGGGGTCAGAGAGGGGACAGATCAGCCAAGGGAGTCCCCCTGGGATGTCCCCAAACTGCCAGGGGGATTTGGGGCTGTCCCTCGAGCTGTGGGGTCACATCAGGGACAGATCAGCCAAGGGATTGCCCCAGGATGTCCCCAAATTGTCCCAACGCACTCGGGGGACATGGGGCTATCCCTCGAGCTGTGGGGTCAGAGAGGTGACAGATCAGCCAAGGGAGTCCCCCTGGGATGTCCCCAAAGTGTCCCACCTCGCTCAGGGGATATGGGGCTGTCCCTCGAGCTGTGGGATCAGAGAGGTGACAGATCAGCCAAGGGAGTCCCCAAAATGTCCCCAAACTGTCCCATCACACTCAGGGGACATGTCCCTCGAGCTGTGGGGTCACAGCAGGGACAGATCAGCCGTGGCATTCCCCTGGGATGTCCCCAAACTGTCCCCAAACTGCTCAGGGGACATGGGGCTGTCCCTCGAGCTGTGGGGTCAGAGGGGACAGATCAGCCGAGGGAGTCCCCAAAATGTCCCCAAACTGCCAGGGGGATTTGGGGTTGTCCCTTGAGCTGTGGGGTCAGAGAGGTGACAGATCAGCCGAGGGAGTCCCCAAAATGTCCCCAAAGTGCTCAGAGGACATGGGGCTGTCCCTCGAGCTGTGGGGTCACAGCAGGGACAGATCAGCCAAGGGATTCCCTGGGATGTCCCCAAACTGTCCCACCTCACTTGGGATTGTCCCCAGGGTGTCACCCACTCCCTGTTCTTTGGGTTTTGTTTGCCTCCAGAGGGAAATCCTGGGGAATATTCCCAAATTTCCCTCGTTTGGCTGCAGCCCTTGAGGTGAAGGGACAGCCCCCCAAAAGTGACAGAGCCCCCCAAAGAGCAGGTGTGCCCAGCGAGTCAAAATCCTCCTGTTTCCAGCCCAAAATTTTCCCATTTCCAGCCAAAATGTTCCCAAAATTTAGTGAATTTTTTTGCTGGGAATGAAGAGCCACAGCCCAGGATCAGATGAAGGGAGGGATGATCCTGAGCTGTTCCAGCCCAAAATTAATTTGGATTTTTGCTGGGAATGGGGAAGATCAGCTGAAGGGATGATCCTGGGCTGTTCCAGCTCAAAATTAATTTGGATTTTTGCTGGAAATGCAGAAGAGCAGCTGAAGTGATGATGGAGCTGTTCTAGCCCAAAATTAAATGGATTTTTGCTGGAAATGGGGAACAGCCAAATCCCAGGATGAGCTGAAGGGATGATCCTGGGCTGTTCCAGCCCAAAATTAATTTGGATTTTTCCTGGGAATGAAGAACCACATCCCAGGATGAGCTGAAGGGATGATCCAACAGTTCCAGCCCAAAATTAAATGGATTTTTCCTGGAATGGGGAAGATCAGCTGAAGGGACGATGGAGCTGTTCCAGCCCAAAATTAAGTGGATTTTTGTTGGGAATGGGGAAAAACCACATCCCAGGATCAGCTGAAGGGGTGATCCAGCTGTTCCAGCCCAAAATTTAGGAGATTTTTGCTCGGAATGGGGAAAAAAATACATCCCAGGATCAGCTGAAGGGATGATCCAGATGTTCCATCCCAAAATTAAGTGGATTTTTGATGGAAATGGGAAGAACCACATCCCAGGATGAGCTGAAGGGATGATCCAGATGTTCCAGCCCAAAATTAAATGGATTTTTGCTGGGAATGGGGAAAATCAGCTGAAGGGATGATGGAGCTGTTCCAGCCCAAAATAAAATGGATTTTTTCTAGAAATTAAGAGCCACATCCCAGCATCAGCTGAAGGGATGATCCTGGGCTGTTCCAGCCCAAAATTACATGGATTTTTTTTTGGGAATGGGGAAGAGCCACATCCCAGGATCAGCTGAAGTGATGATGGAGCTGTTCCAGCCCAAAATTAATTTGGATTTTTGCTGGAAATGGGGAACAGCCAAATCCCAGGATGAGCTGAAGGGATGATGGAGCTGTTCCAGCCCAAAATTAAATGGATTTTTCCTGGGAATGGGGAAAATCAGCTGAAGGGATGATCGAGCTGTTCCACCCCAAAATTCAGTGAATTTTTGATGGAAATGGGAAGAACCACATCCCAGGATAAGCTGAAGGGGTGATCCAGCTGTTCCAGCCCAAAATTTAGAGATTTTTGCTCGGAATGGGGAAAAAAATACATCCCAGGATCAGCTGAAGGGATGATGGAGTTGTTCCAGCCCAAAATTAAATGGATTTTTGCTGGGAATGGGGAAAATCAGCTGAAGTGATGATGGAGCTGTTCCAGCCCAAAATAAAATTGATTTTTTCTAGGAATGAAGAGCCACATCCCAGGATCAGCTGAAGTGATGATGGAGCTGTTTCAGCCCAAAATTAAATGGATTTTTCCTGGGAATGAGGAAGAGCAGCTGAAGGGACGACGGAGCTGTTCCAGCCCAAAATTAAATGGATTTTTGCTGGAAATGGGGAACAGCCAAATCCCAGGATGAGCTGAAGGGATGATCCAGCTGTTCCAGCCCAAAATTAAATGGATTTTTTTTTTTTGGGGAAATGGGGAAAAACCACATCCCAGGATCAGCCTCATCCCTTGGAAAAGGACATCCATTTCCTCGGAATTTCCCCGGAGCTGACAGTCCAAAACTGGCCTGGGATAAGAGGAAATATTCTTATCATTCCCATGATTTTGTGGGGCTGCTCCATCCCTTTCCATCGGGCAGAGCTGAGGATGAAGAGCCCTGTTAAAGTCACAGGAATCAGGAGATTCCAAAAGAAAACTCGGAAAAATATCGGGAAAAATATTTATCCCGGAAAAAATAAATCGGGAAGGAAGCCTGGTGTGATCCTTCCACACTTTTCCCACTCCCAGTGGGAATCTGGGTGAAGAAAATCCTCTAAAATCCACGGAAAACTCCAAAAAAATCCCTCAGGATTAAGGATCATGAGGGGAGACACCCCCGAGAGGAAAAACTCCGTTTTTTTGTGGGGAAAAAGGAGAATTCCAAGCCTAAAGGAGCTCAAGCACCTGCGGATTTCCATATCAACAGCAGGAAATCGGCAAAGCCTTGGGATAATCCCGGCCAGGATTTGTGGAGGGATTTGTTTAAAAATGGTTTAAAACCTTTCTCTGGGACAGGGGAGGATTTCACCCACCTCGCCAGAATTCAGTTTGGGCTTTTTTTTAAATTTTTGGGTGTTTTGGGGGTGTTTGGGGAGAAGTAAAGAGGAGAAGAAGTTGAAATTCAGGGAGATGGGAAGGAGCTGCTCCTGGGATGGAGGGAATTGGAAATTGGATGGAGGAGTCAAACTTCCAGAAGCATCATTCCTTGTTTTCCTGAGAGGCTGAGGTCCACAACCTCAGGAATCAGAGATAATTCTGGGGATTTTTCCTTCTGCTGCATCCCCAGACTCGGGATGGGTCCTGCCAGGGCCTGAATCCCCCAGGGAATGAATCCCACCAGGGAAAAAAGCTTAAATTCCACCAGGGGAATGAATTCCATGAGGGAAAACAACCCAAATTACTCCAGGGAAATTAATCCTATGAGGGAAAACAGCCCAAATTCCACCAGGGGAATGAATCCTATGAGGGAAAAAATCCCAAATTCCTCCAGGGGAATGAATCCCACCAGGAAAATGAATCCTATGAGGGAAAACAGCCCAAATCCCATCAGAGAAATTAATCCTATGAGGGAAAACAGCCCAAATTCCTCCAGGGAAATTAATCCGACAAGGGAAAAGCCCAAATTCTCCCAGGGGAATGAATCCCACCAGGAAAACAGTCCTAATTCCCCCAGAGGAGTGAATCCTACCAGGGAAAAAAGCCCAAATTACTCCAGGGGAATGAATCCCATGAGGGAAAACAATCCCAAATTACACCAGGGGAATGAATCCCATGAGGGAAAACAATCCCAAATTACACCAGGGGAATGAATACCACCAAGGAAATTAATCCTATGAGGGAAAACAATCCCAAATTTCCCCAGGGGAATGAATCCCATGAGGGAAAAAAGCCCAAATCCCACCAGAGAAATTAATCCTATGAGGGAAAACAGCCCAAATTCCCCCAGAGAAATTAATCCTATGAGGGAAAACAGCCCAAATTCCCCCAGGGGAATGAATCCCAACAGAAAAATTAATCTCATGAAGGAAAACAGCCCAAATTCCACCAGGGGAATGAATCTCATGAGGGAAATTAATCCCATGAGGGAAAACAGCCCAAATCCCACCAGGGGAATGAATCCTATGAGGGAAAACATCCCAAACTCTTCCAGGGAAATTAATCCCACCCAGGGGAATTAATCCCACCACGGAAATTAATCCCCCCAGTGGCGGAATTCCCCCAGGCCAATGAACCTTTCCAAAGGAACGATCCCAAATCCCACCACGGGAACGAACCCCAACAAGAACCAGCCCGAATTCCTCTCCAAATCCCACGGGATTTGGGTCAAAATCCCCATCCCTACAGAGCCCCCAAATCACCGCCAGCCCCTCCATAGCCCCCCACAAACATCCTAAAATTGGGGCGGCTTCACTCAGACCCCGAAGCGAACCCCACGTGTGCCCACCGTGACCCCCCGAGCATCCCGGGGACCCCCCGAGCATCCCGGGGACCCCCAGAACTGACCCCGCCACCCCCGGACCGGGATGAGGGGAAGACCCCCGAGGGGATCCCCCCAACTCCCCACACCGAGCCCCCCCCCCGGCCCCTCCGGGCGGTCCCGGGGGAGGCGGGTCCGAAAGGCCGGGCCCGCCCCCGACCGGGCCCCGGCGCCGGAAGCGCCGCCCGCCCGCCGGGCGCTGGGGGAGGGCGGGCCGGGGAGGCCGCAGGTCGCTCCCCGCCCCGGCGGCTCCCGAGCGGCCGCGCCCCGGCCCCGCTCCTCCCGCACTGACCGGCCGGGGGCGGCGGCGGCTCCGTCCCGCTCACGGCGCCATCTTCCTCCGCCGGGCACCGCCCTGCCAGCCCCGCCCCACGCAGG
>JAWUZG010001178.1:0-37850 GCA_036785705.1 Acanthornis magna
CGAAAAAAAAGAGAAAAATGGTGCGAAAATGGAAAAAAAATCGGATTTTTTAATAATTTTTTTGGGGTTTTTGGGGGATTTTTTCAGTATTTTGGAGGTTGAAAAGGATTTCGGAATTCCTGGGATCCCAAAAATTCCCAAAATTCCAAAAAAAATTTGGGAATTCCCAAAAAAAACCCGAAAAAAAGCGAAAAACGGAGCCAAAACAGCAAAAAAATCGGATTTTAAAAAAATTTTTGGGTTTTTTTTGGGATTTCAGGGGTTAAAAAGGAGTTGGGATTCCCAAAAATTTTCCGGAATTCTCGGGATCCCAAAAATTCCCAAAAATTCCCAAAAAAATTGGAAATTCCCAAAAAAACCCCGAAAAAAAGCGAAAAACGGTGCGAAAACGGCGTAAAAATCGGATTTTTTAATAATTTTTTTGGGGTTTTTGGGGGATTTTTTCCAGTATTTTGGAGGTTGAAAAGGATTCGGAATTCCTGGGATCCCAAAAATTCCCAAAAATTCCAAAAAAAATTTGGGAAATCCCAAAAAAACCCCGAAAAAAAAGCAAAAAAACGGCGCGAAAATGGCGTAAAAATCGGATTTTTTAATAATTTTTTGGGTTTTTTTGGGGGATTTTGGGGGTTAAAAATAACTTGGAATACCCAAAAATGTTCCCAAATTCTTGGGATCCCAAAATTCCCAAAAATTCCCAAAATTCCCCCAAAAAATTGGGAATTCCCCAAAAAAAAACCCGGGAAAAAAGCAAAAAATGGCACAAAAATTGGATTTTTTGGGGGTTTTTTGGGGATTTTTTTTTGATTTCGGGGGTTAAAAAGGAGTTGGGATTCCCAAAAATTTTTTGGAATTCTCGGGATCCCAAAAATTCCCAAAAAATCCAAAAAAATTTTTTAAAATCTCCAAAAAATCTGCATTTTCTGCCTTTTTTTTTGTATTTTCCCTAAATTTCGGCCATTTATTTTCCCGGATTTTTTTTTTGTTTTCCTCCGGAATTTTGGGAATTCCGGGGAATTTTGGGAATTTTGGGAAATTTTGGGAATTCCCAATTCCCACTCTCCAAAACACCTAAAATTCCCAAAAAATGCTCCAAAAAGTTGGCATTTTTCACCATTTTTTTCATATTTTCTTCGAATTTCCACCATTTTTTCCCTTTTTTTTTTGTTTTTCATCCCAAATTTTCGGGAATTTCGGGAATTTCGGGAATTTCGGGAATTTTGGGATTTCCCACCTCGGGGGCGATGTAGTCGGGGGTTCCACACAAGGTCCTGCTTTCCTCGATTTTTTCCATCTTTTCCCCAAATTTCCACCAATTTTTCCCATTTTTTTTTCATTTCCCACTCTGAAATTTCACGAATTTCAGGGAAATTTTTGGGAGTTTTGGGAAATTTTGGGAATTTTGGGAATTCCCAATTCCCACTCTCCAAAACACCCAAAATTCCCAAAAAAAGTGCCAAAAAATCCACGTTTTTTGCTATTTTTTTTTGTATTTTCCTCAAATTTTGACCGTTTTTTCCCATTTTTTTTTCGTTTTTCATCCCAAATTTTGGGGAATTTCGGGAATTTCGGGAATTTTGGGAATTCCCACCTCGGGGGCGATGTAGTCGGGGTTCCGCAGAAAGTCCTGGTGGTGTTTCCCGGGAAAATGTTCTCCTTGCACATCCCGAAATCGGTGATCTTCACGTGGCCCAGCGCGTCCAGCATCACATTGTCCAGCTTCAGGTCCCTAAAAAAATCCCAAAAAATTTGGGAATTTTGGGCCATTTGGAAATTTTGGGAATTTTTTGGGATTTTTTTTGGAATTTTTTTGGATCTTTTTGGATTTTTTTTTTGGAGTTTTTCGGGGTTTTTTTCTGAATTTTCGGGTTTTTTAAATGATTTTTTGGTGTTTTTTAAGGACGTTTGAAGGACTTTTTGGAGATTTTTGAGGAGTTAAAAGAGGGGTTTTTTTGTGATTTGGGGGTTTTTGGGAATTTGGGAATTTTGGGGAATTTTGGAGAATTTTTTTGGATTTTTTAAAAAATTTTTTGGGTTCTTTTAAAATTTTAAGCTTTTTTTTTTTTAATTTTGGAGGGTTAAGAGAGAAATTTTTTGCGATTTCAGGAATTTTGGGTGATTAGGAGGTTGGGGAATTTTGCTGGGACTTTTTAGGATTTTTTTACTTTTTTAGGGTTTTTTTTACATTTTTAAGGGTTTTTTTATTTTTGAGAGGTTAAGAGAGAATTTTTTGGGGGGAATTTGGAGATTTGGGGAATTTTTTTGGGATTTTTAAAAAATTTTTTTTTATTTTTTGGGGAATTCTTGGGGGGTTTTTCAGAAATTTTTCAGGATCTTTTAAAATTATTTTTAAGGCGTTAAGAGAGAAATTTTCTTGCGATTTGGGGATTTTTGGGGATTTTTTTAATTTTCAGGAATTTTGGGGATTTGGAATTTTTAGAAACTTTTTTTTGGTTTTTTACATTTTTATTTTGTTTTTTTTTTTTTTAAATATTAAAGAACTTTTTGGGGATTTTTGAGAGGCAGATTTTGATGGAATTTCCCTGGAATTTTCTGGATTTTGGGAATTTCGGAATTTACGGGAAATTTAGGCCAAATTTTTTGGATTTTGGGGCATTCCGGACCAATTTCCAAGGCTTTTTTTTTTGGGATTTCGTGCAGATTTTGGCAGAATTTCGCAGGAATTTTTGGGATTTTGGCAATTTGGGGATTTTGGGCCAGGAATTTTGGGAATTTTTTTGGAATTTTTGGGAATTTTGGGCTCTCACCTGTAGATGATCCCTTGGTTGTGCAGAAAGAAAAGACCAATGGCGATTTCAGCCGCGTAAAACCTGCGGAAAAAATCGAGAATTTTGGGGGAATTTTGGGGAATTTTGGGGAAATTTGGAAAATTTTGGGGATTTTGGAGGAATTTTGGGGGAATTTGGAGGAATTTTCAGGAAATTTGGGGGAATTTTTGGGAATTTTTGGGAATTTTTGGAGGATTTGTGGAAATTTTGTGGGGGAATTTGGGGAAATTTCAGGAAATTTGGGGAATTTTGGGGGGAATTTTTGGGAATTTGGGGATTTGGAGATTTTGAGGAATTTTGGGGAATTTTGGGTGCAATTTTGGGGGAAATTTGGGGCAAATTTCGGGGAATTCAGGCTCAGTTTCGATGGATTTTTCTGGAAATTTTTGGCAGAATCCGATGGTGATTTTTTTCCAGGAATTTTTCCACAAATCCCAGGGATTTTTCGGGGATAAATTTTGGGAATTTTTGGGGAATTTCAGGGTGAATTTTAAGTCATTTCACACAGATTTTTCCAGGGATTTCTGCCAGGAATTTTTCCATGAATCCAAGGGATTTTTGGGAGATAAATTATGGGAATTTGGGGAATTTTTTGGGGAATTTTTTGGGAATTTTGAGGTGGATTTTGACTGATTTCACACGGATTTTTCCGGGAATTTTTGACACAATCCCATCCCGATTTTTCCCAGGAATTTTTCCACAAATCCCAGGGATTTATCGGGGATAAATTTTGGGAATTTTTTGGGGAATTTCAGTGTGAATTTTTAAGTGATTTTGCACGGATTTTTCTGGGGATTTTTTCCAGGAATTTTTCCGTGAATCCCAGGGATTTTTCGGGGATAGATTTTGGGAATTTTGGGAATTTTTGGGGGATAAATTCGGGGAATTTTGGGAATTTCTGGGGAATTTCGGGATGAACTTTAAACGATTTCGCACAGATTTTTCTGGGGATTTTTGACAGGAATTTTTCAAGGAACCCCATGGATTTTTAGGGGAGAATTTCAGGAATTTCAGGAATTTTGGGGGGAATTTTTTGGGAATTTTGAGGTGGATTTTGACTAATTTCACATGGATTTTTCCGGGAATTTTTGACACAATCCCATCCCGATTTTTCCCAGGAATTTTCCCACGACCCCCAAGGATTTTTCGGGGATAAATTTTGGGAATTTTGGGGATTTTTTGGGGGAATTTTCAGGAATTTCAGGGTGAATTATGAGTGATTTCGCACGGATTTTTCGGGGATTTTTTCCGGGAATTTTCCCACGACCCCCAGGGATTTTTCGGGGATAAATTTTGGGAATTTTGGGGAATTTTTTGGGGGAATTTGGGGCACTCACGCCGCGTGCGGCTCCTTGAACTTCCCGACCTGTTGGATGTGGTACATGAGGTCGCCCCCGGTGACGTATTCCATGACGAAATACAGCCGGTCCTGCCCGCCCAGTTCACACCAGTTTGAACCAGTTCGGACCGGTTCAATCCCAGTCTGATCCCAGTTCAGCCCAGCGCCCCAAAATCCCCGAAATTCCATGGAATTCCCCCCAAATTCCACCCCCCCCCCCCAGTGATTTTGGGATAAAACAAGGGCACGGAGCTGTCCCAGGCCCTCCCAGTCCCTCCCAGTGCTCCCAGTCCCTCCCAGTGCTCCCAGTCCCTCCCAGTCCCTCCCAGTCCATCCCAGTGCTCCCAGACCATCCCAGTCCCTCCCAGTCCCTCCCAGTGCTCCCAGTCCCTCCCAGTCCATCCCAGTGCTCCCAGTCCCTCCCAGTCCCTCCCAGTCCATCCCAGTCCCTCCCAGTCCCTCCCAGTCCATCCCAGTGCTCCCAGTCCATCCCAGTGCTCCCAGTCCATCCCAGTCCCTCCCAGTCCATCCCAGTCCATCCCAGTGCTCCCAGTCCATCCCAGTGCTCCCAGTTCCACCTCTCAGTGCCCCCAAATTTCCACTCCCATTGATTCCCATTGGCTCCCATTCATTCCCATTCATTCCCATTGCTTCCCGTTCATTCCCAACGATTCCCATTGTTTCCCATTGGCTCCCATTCATTCCCAGTGATTCCCATTGGCTCCCATTCATTCCCAGTGATTCCCATTCATTCCCATTGGCTCTCATTGATCGCATTGTTTCCCATTGGTTCCCATTCTTTCCCGTTGATTCCTATTGGCTCCCATTCATTCCCAGTGATTCCCATTGGCTTCCATTGCTTCCCATTGGCTCCCACTCATTCCCATTGGCTCTCATTTGATCCCATTGATTCCCATTCATTCCCATTGGTTCCCATTGATTCCCATTGGCTCCCATTCATTCCCATTCATTCCCGTTCATTCTTATTGATTCCCATTGGTTCCCATTGATTCCCATTGGTTCCCATTCTTTCCCGTTGATTCCCATTGGCTCCCATTCATTCCCATTCATTCTTATTGGTTCCCATTCATTCCCATTGGCTCTCATTGATTCCCATTGGCTCCCATTCATTCCCAATGGTTCCCATTCATTCCCACTCATTCCCATTTATTCCCATTCATTCTTATTGGTTCCCATTGATTCCCATTCATTCCCATTGACTCCCATTGATCGCCATTGGCTCCCAGCCCCTCCCAGTTCCTCCCAGTTTGTCCCAATCCTCTCCCAATTTGTCCCAGTTTGTCCCAATCCATCCCAGTCCCATTTTCCCCCTAAAACTCCCATTTTTCTCCCCCAAAATCCCCATTTTCCCCCCCAAAATTCCCATTTTTCACCCCAAACCCTCCGTTTTTTTCCCCCCAGTCCCTCCCAATCCCTCCCAGTTTGTCCCAGTTTGTCCCAGTCCATCCCAGTCCCATTTTCCCCCTAAAACTCCCATTTTTCTCCCCCAAAATCCCCATTTTCCTCCCCCAAATCCCCATTTCCCCCCCCCCAAATTCCCATTTTTCACCCCAAAACCTCCATTTTTTTCCCCCCCAGTCCCTCCCAGTTTGTCCCAGTCCATCCCAGTCCCTCCCAGTGCCTCACGGGGGTCTGGAAGGTGGAGTGCAGGTGGGTGAGGAAGTGAGGGCGAGGCCCCAGGGCCAGGACCCTCCTCTCCACCAGGGTGGAGGCAGCGTCGTCGTCCTGAACCACCACGTCCTTCTTGAGGATCTTGATGGCGAACAGCTCGGCCGACCTGCGTTCTGCCAGCATCACCTGCGGGAGAATCCCAAGATTTTTGGGGAATTTTTTGGGAATTTTTTGGGAATTTTTCCCATTTTTTTCCGATTTTTTTTCGATTTTTTTTCGGATTTTTTCCGATTTTTTTTCGATTTTTTTCGGATTTTTTACGATTTTTTTCAATATTTTTTGATTTTTTTCCCAGGATTTTTTCAGGTTTTCTTCTCCCTCACCTTCGGAACCACTCCAAGGATTTTTGGGAATTTTTGGGAATTTTTTCCATTTTTTCCCGATTTTTTTCGATTATTTTGACTTTTTTTGGTGATTTTTGGAGTCTCATCTGCTCTCAAAATGGTTTAGGATTTTGCCGAATCTTTCTGATTTTTTCCCCATTTTTTTTCCCATTTTTTCCCAATTTTTTTAGATCGTTTAGAGATTTTTTTGGGGCAATTTTGGGTCTTTTCGGAGCTCCTGCACCACCACGTCCTTCTTGAGGATCTTGATGGCGAACAGCTCGGCCGAGCCCCTGCGTTCTGCCAGCATCACCTGCGGGGGATTTTGGAGAATTTTTGGGAATTTTTTGGGAATTTTTGGGAATTTTTCCCATTTTTTTCCGATTTTTTTTCGATTTTTTTCGGATTTTTTTTGAATTTTTTTCGATTTTTTTCGGATTTTTTTCGAATTTTTTATCGATTTTTTTTCTGATTTTTTGACATTTTTTTCAGGATTTTTTCAGGTTTTCTTCTCCCTCACCTTCGGAACCACTCCAGGGATTTTTGAGAATTTTTGGGAATTTTTTCCATTTTTTTCCGATTTTTTTTCGAATTTTTTCGATTATTTTGACTTTTTTCGGTGATTTTTGGGGTCTCATCTGCTCTCAAAATGGTTTAGAATTTTGCCGAATTTTTCTGATTTTTTTCCCATTTTTTCCCCATTTTTTCCCCATTTTTTCCCCATTTTTTTCCCATTTTTTCCCATTTTTTTTAAGGTTTAGAGATTTTTTTGGGGCGATTTTGGGTCTTTTCGGAGCTCCTGCACCACCACGTCCTTCTTGAGGATATTTTTTCTGAATTATTTTGGTGGTTTGTACCTCCGTTCCGCCAGCATCACCTGCGAGAGAGTCCAGAGAATTTTTGGGAATTTTTGGGGAATTTTTCCCATTCTTTTCCCATTTTTTTCCGATTTTTTTCCGATTTTTTTCCGATTTTTTTCCGATTTTTTCTGATTTTTTTCGATATTTTTCGATTTTTTTCTGAATTATTTTGGTGGTTTGCAGCTCCGTTCCGCCAGCATCACCTGCGGGAGAGTCCAGAGAATTTTTGGGAATTTTTCCCAATTTTTTCCGATTTTTTTTTTATTTTTTTCCGATTTTTTTCGGATTTTTTCGAATTTTTTACGGATTTTTTCGATTTTTTCCGATTTTTTTTCAGGTTTTCCTCTCCGTTCTGCCAGCATCACCTGCGGGAGAATCCCAAGATTTTTGGGGAATTTTTCCCATTTTTTTCCCATTTTTTTCCGATTTTTTTCGATTTTTTTTTAATTTTTTCTGATTTTTTTACGGATTTTTTTCTGATTTTTTTTCGATTTTTTCGAATTTTTTCTGAATTCTTTTGGTGGTTTGTACCTCCGTTCCGCCAGCATCACCTGCGGGGGAGTCCCAAGGATTTTTGGGAATTTTTTGGGAATTTTTGGGGAATTTTTTGGGAACTTTTTGGAATTTTTGGGGAATTTTTGGGGAATTTTTTGGGAATTTTTTTGGGAATTTTTTGGGGAATTTTTTGCATTTTTTTTTCAGATTTTTTTCTTTTTTTCCCCAATTTTTTTCAGATTTTTTTTTTTCTGACCTTCTTTTCCTTTTTTAAAAATTTTTCCGGATTTTTTTTTTTTTTTTTTTTTCTGCTTTCGGGGCCATTTCGGGGTCTCACCTCTTCCTGAGGTGCTTTAGGATTTTACAGAAATTTTTGGGGAATTTTGGGAATTTTTTTTTCAGGAATTTTTTCCAATTTTTTAGGAAATTTTTGGAGTGGTTTTGGGGCCACTTTTCACCATTTTTGGGCTTTTTTCACCATTTTTTCAGCGATTTTTCACCGTTTTTCGTCATTTTCCCCCGTTTTTTTTTGTCATTTTTTCACCGTTTTTTCGGGAATTTTTGGGAAAATTTTGGGAATTTCGGGAATTTCAGACTCACCTTTCCGAAGCTGCCTTTCCCCAGCACCATGAGGAAGGTGAAGTCGCCCAGGTGACTTTTGGGCTCATTTTTCGCTGTTTTTTCCCCATTTTTTCAGCATTTTTTGGCCGATTTTCGTCATTTTTTCACCGTTTTTCGTCATTTTTTCACCGTTTTTTCGGGAATTTTTTGGGAATTTCGGGAATTTCACTCACCTTTCCGAAGCTTCCTTTCCCCAGCACCATGAGGAAGGTGAAGTCGCCCAGGTGAGTTCTGGGCTCAATTTTCGCTGTTTTTTCCCCATTTCTTCACCATTTTTTCACCAATTTTTGTCATTTTTTCACTGTTTTTTCAGGAATTTTCAGGAATTTTTTGGGAATTTTGGGAATTCCAGACTCACCTTTCCAAAACTTCCTTTCCCCAGCACCATGAGGAAGGTGAAGTCGCCCAGGTGAGTTCTGGGCTCATTTTTTGACCTATTTTTGCCATTTCTTCACCAATTTTTGGCTGATTTTCGTCATTTTTTCACCGTTTTTCCGGGAATTTTTGGGAATTTTTGGGAATTTCGGGAATTTCACTCACCTTTCCGAAGCTGCCTTTCCCCAGCACCATGAGGAAGGTGAAGTCGCCCAGGTGGGAGCGGCCGCCGCCCCCCAGGCCTCGCTTGGCCTCGGTGGGGGAGGGGGCGGGGGAGGGGCCCGGGGAGGGGGAGGGGCCAGGGCCGCGCCGAACCTTCTGTGGGGCAAAGGTCAAAGGTCAGAGATTTTCGGGGAATTTTGGGGGGAATTTTGGGGAAATTTTTTGGGTTTTTTTAGGGGAATTTTGTGGGAATTTTGGGTTTTTTCGAGGAATTTTTGGGTTTTTTGGGGGAATTCTGGGGTCATTTTTGGGGTGAGTTTTTGGGATTTTGGGGTCATTTTTGGGGGAATTTTGGGGTTTTTTAGGGGAATTTTGGGGAAATTTTGAGGGAATTTTGGGTTTTTTTGGCGGGAATTTTGGGGGAATTTTGGTTTATTTTTGAGGAATTTTGGGGTTATTTTAGGGGAATTTTGGGGGAAATTTGGAAGGAATTTTGGGGTTTTTTTTGGGGAATATTGGGGGAATTTTGGGGGAATTTTGGGGAAATATTTGGGTTTTTTGGGGGAATTTTGGGGGAATTTTGGGGTTTTTTGGGGGAATTTTGGGGTTTTTTAGGGGAATTTCGGGGGAAATTTGGAGGGAATTTGGGGTTTTCTTGGAGGAATTTTGGGGTTATTTTAGGGGAATTTTGAGGGAATTTTGAGGGAATTTTGGGGTTTTTTAGGGGAATTTTGTGGGAATTTTGAGGGAATTTGGGGTTTTTTTGAGGAATTTTTTGGTTTTTTGGGGGGAATTTTGGGGCAACTTTGGGGGAATTTTGGGTTTTTTGGGGTGATTTTATTGGGATTTTGGGGGAATTTTTAGGGGAATTTTGTTTTCATTTTGGGGGTTTTTCGGGGGGATTTTTGGTTTTTTTAAAGGGAATTTTGGGGTGATTTTTTTGGGGATTTTTTGGGGATTTTTTGGGGAATTTTGGGGTTTTTTTGGAGAAATTTTGGGGGTTTTTGGAGGGATTTTTGGGGTAATTTTGGGGAGATTTTTTGGGTGATTTTGGGGGAACTTTTGGAGGAATTTTGGGGTTTTTTGTGAGAATTTTGGGGTCATTTGGGGCCAGGGCCACACCGAACCTTCTGTGGGGCAAAGGTCAGAGGTCAAAGGTCAGAGATGTTCGGGGAATTTTGGGAGTTTTTTTGGAGGGATTTTGGGGATTTTTGGGCTTTTTTTCGGGGAATTTTGGGGTTTTTTGGGGGGAATTTTTGGGGAATTTTGGGGTCATTTTGGGGTCATTTTTTTGGCAATTTTTGGGTCATTTTGGGTCATTTTTGGGTCATTTTTTGGGTCATTTATGGGGTAATTTTGGGGTCATTTTTTGGCAATTTTGGGGTCATTTTGGGTCATTTTTTGGTCATTTTTAGGGCATTTTTTGGGTCATTTTTGGGGTCATTTTTTGGTAATTTTGGGGCCATTCTTGGGTCCTTTTTAGGGCAATTTTTGGGTCATTTTGGGGTCAAAGGTCAGTGATCATTACCTCATAAAGCTCCAGAGGATAATTGCAGGCCTGGAAAAAAACCAAGAGAATTTTAGGGAATTTTTGGGAATTTTTGGGAATTTTGGGGGAATTTGGGCAATTTTTGGGATCCCATTGAATTTTAGGGAATTTTGTGGAAATTTTTGGGTATTTTGTGGAATTTTCGGTCATCCCAAACCTCAAATTTTGGGTTTTTTCCCAGGAAATTTTGGGGTTTTTGGGGCTTCCCAGGCCGATTTTGGAGAATTTTGGGATCCTGATGAATTTTAGGAAATTTTTGGGAATTTTTGGGGAATTTTTTTGGGAATTTTGGGTGTCCCAAACCTCGAATTTTGGGCGCAGTCCACAATCGTCGGTGTCAGCCACAGGAACGTTGTAATATTCTCCTTCCTCCTGATTCAGCAGCTTGAACCTGGAATTTCGGGGAAAATTCTGGGAATTTTTGGGGAATTTGAGAGATTTTGGGAAATTCGGAGAAATTTGGGAGATTTTGGGGCTTTATCCCAAAAAATCTCATCCGAATCCCTCGAAATTTAAAAAAAAAAACCCAGAACCTCCCAGATTTTCCCCAATTTTTTCCCAGATTTTCCCAATTTTTTTCCAAAATTTTCCCCAATTATTTTCCCAATTATTTTCCCAAATTTTTTCCCAAATTTTCCAGAATTTTTCCCAATTTTTTCCCAAATTTTTCCCAATTATTTTCCCAAATTTTTCCCCAATTATTTTCCCAAACTTTGCCCTATTTTTTCACAATTTTTTCCCAAATTTTTCCCAAACCTTTCCCAATTTTTTTCCCAAATTTTTCCTGAATCCTTCTCCGTTTTTCCTAATTTTCCCCCAATTCCCAATTTTTCCAAAATCCCCCCAAAATCCCTCCAAAATCTTCCCAAATTCCCCTTAAAATCCCCTTAAAATGTCCCTAAAATCGCCTTTAAATTCCCAAATTTTACCCAATTTTTTCTAAATTTCACCCAATTTTTCCCAATTTTTCCCAAGTTTCACTCAGTTTTTCCCAAATTTTTCCCAAATTCCCTCCCAAACTCCCCAATTTTTTCCCCAAATTTCCCTTAAAATCCTCTTAAAATCACCTTAAAATTCCCCTAAAACCCCCAAATTTCACCAATTTTCTCCGGAATTTTTCCCAAATTTTCCCAAAATTCCGATTTTTTTCCCAAAATTCCCATTTTTCCCATCCATCCACGTGTCCCTCGAGCAGCTCGGCCACCCCAAAGCTCATGGCTCCCATGAAATCCTCCCCAAAATCCCCAAAATCCCCAAATTTCACCCCATTTTACCCAATTTTTTCCCAATTTTCCGGGAATTTTTCCCTATTTTTCCCAAATTTCACCTCATTTTTCCCGAATTGTCCCAGAATTCCGAAATTTTCTCAAAATCTTTCCAAAACCCTCCCAAATTTCCCTTAAAATCCTCTTCAAATCCCCCCCAAACCCCCAAATTTCACCCAATTTTTCCCAATTTTTCCCAATTTTCGCCCAATTTTTCTCAATTTTTCCCAATTTTTCCCAAATTTCACCCCATTCTTCCCAAATTTTTCCCAAATTGCCCAATTTTTCCCCAAATTCCCGCAAAACTCCCTCCAACCCTCCCAAATTTCCCTTAAAATCCTCTTAAAATCACCTTAAAATGGCCCTAAAACATCCAAATTTCACCCAATTTCTCCAGAATTTTTCCCAGATTTTGCCAAATCCCAATTTTTTTCCCAAATTCCCAAATTCTGATTTTTCCCATCCATCCACGTGTCCCTTGAGCAGCTCGGCCACCCCGAAGCTCATGGCTCCCATGAAATCCTCCCCCAAAATTCCCCAAAATTCCCAAATTTCACCCCATTTTACCCAATTTTTTCCCAAATTTTCAGGAATTTTTCAAGAATTTTTCCAGAATTTTTCCCAAATTTTCCCAAATTCCCCAATTTTTCCATAACTCCCCAAATTTTCCCCAAATTTCCCTTAAAATTCCCTTAAAATCACCTTAAAATCACCTTAAAATGCCTTAAAATGGCCCTAAAACATCCAAATTTCACCGATTTTCACCAGAATTTTTCCCAAATTTTCCCAAAATTCTGATTTTTCCCAAAATTCCCATTTTTTACCATCCGTCCACGTGTCCCTTGAGCAGCTCGGCCACCCCGAAGCTCAAGGCTCCCATGAAATAATCCTCCCCAAAATTCCCCAAAATTCCCAAATTCCACCCCATTTTACCCAATTTTTTTCCAAACTTTTCCCAATTTTTATCAATTTTTCCCAATTTTTCCCAATTTTTCCCAATTTTTCCCAATTTTTCCCCAAATTCCCCTTAAAATCGCTCTCAAACCCTCCTAAATTTCCCTTCAAAATCCTCTTAAAAACCCCTTAAAATCCTCCCAAAATCCCCAAATTTCACCAAATTTCTCCGGAATTCTTCCCATTTTTTTTCCAAAATTTTCCAAAATCCCTGATTTTCCCAAAATCCCTCAAAACCCCTGCCAAATTTCCCTTAAAATTCCTTAAAATCACCTTAAAATGCCCTTAAAATGGCCCTAAAACCCCCAAATTTCACCGATTTTCTCCGGAATTTTTCCGGAATTTTTCCCAAAATCCCAAAAATTCCCAAAATTCCATTTTTTACCATCCATCCACGTGTCCCTTGAGCAGCTCGGCCACCCCAAAGCTCATGGCTCCCATGAAATCCTCCCCAAAATCCCCAAAATCCCCAAATTTCACCCCATTTTACCCAATTTTTTCCCAATTTTCCGGGAATTTTTCCCTATTTTTCCCAAATTTCACCTCATTTTTCCTGAATTGTCCCAGAATTCCGAAATTTTCTCAAAATCTTTCCAAAACCCTCCCAAATTTCCCTTAAAATCCTCTTCAAATCCCCCCCAAACCCCCAAATTTCACCCAATTTTTCCCAATTTTTCCCAATTTTCGCCCAATTTTTCTCAATTTTTCCCAATTTTTCCCAAATTTCACCCCATTCTTCCCAAATTTTTCCCAAATTGCCCAATTTTTCCCCAAATTCCCGCAAAACTCCCTCCAACCCTCCCAAATTTCCCTTAAAATCCTCTTAAAATCACCTTAAAATGGCCCTAAAACATCCAAATTTCACCCAATTTCTCCAGAATTTTTCCCAGATTTTGCCCAAATCCCAATTTTTTTCCCAAATTCCCAAAATTCTGATTTTTCCCATCCATCCACGTGTCCCTTGAGCAGCTCGGCCACCCCGAAGCTCATGGCTCCCATGAAATCCTCCCCCAAAATTCCCCAAAATTCCCAAATTTCACCCCATTTTACCCAATTTTTTCCCAAATTTTCAGGAATTTTTCAAGAATTTTTCCAGAATTTTTCCCAAATTTTCCCAAATTCCCCAATTTTTCCATAACTCCCCAAATTTTCCCCAAATTTCCCTTAAAATTCCCTTAAAATCACCTTAAAATCACCTTAAAATGCCCTTAAAATGGCCCTAAAACATCCAAATTTCACCGATTTTCACCAGAATTTTTCCCAAATTTTCCCAAAATTCTGATTTTTCCCAAAATTCCCATTTTTTACCATCCGTCCACGTGTCCCTTGAGCAGCTCGGCCACCCCGAAGCTCAAGGCTCCCATGAAATAATCCTCCCCAAAATTCCCCAAAATTCCCAAATTCCACCCCATTTTACCCAATTTTTTTCCAAACTTTTCCCAATTTTTATCAATTTTTCCCAATTTTTCCCAATTTTTCCCCAATTTTTCCCAATTTTTCCCCAAATTCCCCTTAAAATCGCTCTCAAACCCTCCTAAATTTCCCTTCAAAATCCTCTTAAAAACCCCTTAAAATCCTCCCAAAATCCCCAAATTTCACCAAATTTCTCCGGAATTCTTCCCATTTTTTTTCCAAAATTTTCCAAAATCCCTGATTTTCCCAAAATCCCTCAAAACCCCTGCCAAATTTCCCTTAAAATTCCCTTAAAATCACCTTAAAATGCCCTTAAAATGGCCCTAAAACCCCCAAATTTCACCGATTTTCTCCGGAATTTTTCCGGAATTTTTCCCAAAATCCCAAAAATTCCCAAAATTCCCATTTTTTACCATCCATCCACGTGTCCCTCGAGCAGCTCGGCCACCCCAAAGCTCATGGCTCCCATGAAATCCTCCCCAAAATCCCCAAAATCCCCAAATTTCACCCCATTTTACCCAATTTTTTCCCAATTTTCCGGGAATTTTTCCCTATTTTTCCCAAATTTCACCTCATTTTTCCTGAATTGTCCCAGAATTCCGAAATTTTCTCAAAATCTTTCCAAAACCCTCCCAAATTTCCCTTAAAATCCTCTTCAAATCCCCCCCAAACCCCCAAATTTCACCCAATTTTTCCCAATTTTTCCCAATTTTCGCCCAATTTTTCTCAATTTTTCCCAATTTTTCCCAAATTTCACCCCATTCTTCCCAAATTTTTCCCAAATTGCCCAATTTTTCCCCAAATTCCCGCAAAACTCCCTCCAACCCTCCCAAATTTCCCTTAAAATCCTCTTAAAATCACCTTAAAATGGCCCTAAAACATCCAAATTTCACCCAATTTCTCCAGAATTTTTCCCAGATTTTGCCCAAATCCCAATTTTTTTCCCAAATTCCCAAAATTCTGATTTTTCCCATCCATCCACGTGTCCCTTGAGCAGCTCGGCCACCCCGAAGCTCATGGCTCCCATGAAATCCTCCCCCAAAATTCCCCAAAATTCCCAAATTTCACCCCATTTTTTCCAAACTTTTCCCAAATTTTCAGGACCCCCCCCCCCCCCCCTCCCCCCCCCCCCCCCCCGCCCCCCCCACCACCCCCCCCCCACCCCCCCCCCCAAATTTTCCCCAAATTTCCCTTAAAATTCCCTTAAAATCACCTTAAAATCACCTTAAAATGCCCTTAAAATGGCCCTAAAACCCCCAAATTTCACCGATTTTCTCCGGAATTTTTCCGGAATTTTTCCCAAAATCCCAAAAATTGCCAAAATTCCCATTTTTTACCATCCGTCCACGTGTCCTTTGAGCAGCTCGGCCACCCCGAAGCTCATGGCTCCCATGAAGTCATTCCTCGACGTTCGGTCCCAATCCCAAACCTCCACCGAGAGCCGACGCTCCGAATCCCCGGGACGGAGAGTGCTGCGAAAAATCCCAAATTTCGGGAAATTCTGGGAATTTCGGGAATTTTTTCCCAATTTTCCCCATTTTTTCCTGATTTTTTAACGATTTTTCCGATTTTTTTCTGATTTTTTTTCCAATTTTTCCCCATTTTTCCCCCATTTTTTCCCCAATTTTTCCCAATTTTCTGCCCCAATTTTTGGGAATTTCAGGACATTCAGGACATTTTTCCCAATTTTTTCCCCAATTTTTTCCCATTTTTTTTCTGATTTTTTTACAATTTTCCCCCAATTTTCACAGTTTCTTTCCCCCATTTTTTCCTCTTTTTTTCCCCAAACCTCCACCGAGAGCCGACGCTCTGAATCCCCGGGACGAAGAGTGCTGCAAAAAATCCCAAATTTCGGGAAATTCTGGGAATTTTTTCCCATTTTTCCTGATTTTCCCCGTTTTTTCCTGACTTTCCCCATTTTTTCCTGATTTTTTCACGATTTTTTTCTGATTTTCCATGATTTTTTAATGATCTTTTAATGATTTTTCCCTATTTTCCTCCAATTTTTTCCCTGATTTTTCCCCGATGATTTTTTTGGGACGATTTTTCCCAAATTTTCCCAATTTTTCATTATTTTTCCCTGATTTTCCCTGACCTTTTCAAATCTTTCCCAATTTTTTTCCCTTCCTTTTTCCTTTTTCCTCTTTTTTTCCCCAAACCTCCACCGAGAGCCGACGCTCCGAGTCCCCGGGACGCAGAGTGCTGCGAAAAATCCCAAATTTCGGGAAATTCTGGGAATTTCGGGAATTTTTTCCCAATTTTCCCCATTTTTTCCTGATTTTTTTACGATTTTTTCCCGATTTTTTTCTGATTTTTTTCCAATTTTTCCCCATTTTTTCCCCATTTTTTCCCCATTTTTTCCCCGTTTTTCCCCCATCATTTCCAATAATTTTTTCCCATTTTTCCAATAATTTTTTCCCGATTTTCCCGTTTTTTGCCCCATTTCCTCACAAGAGGAAGGCCTCGTTCCACACAGAGTTCAGCATCGCCTTCCCCTCAGCCCCAGCCATTCCCAATTACTTTTTTCCTCATTTTTAACTCATTTTTTTCTTAATTTTAACTCATTTTTAACTGAATTTTAACTCATTTTTTCCTCATTTTTTCCTCATTTTTAACTCATTTTTAACTCATTTTTAACTCATTTTTTCCTCATTTTTAACTCTTCTTTTCCTCATTTTTAATTCTTTTTTTTCCTATTTTTAACTCATTTTTTCCCCGTTTTTTCCCCATTTTTTCCCCATTTTTCCCCATATTTTCCCCCCTCACTCCCAATGATTTTTTTCCCGTTTTTTCCCATTTTTTCCCATTTTTCCCCAATTTTCCCCCATTTCCTCACAAGAGGAAGGCCTCGTTCCACACAGGGTTCAGCATCTCCTTCCCCTCAGCCCCAGCCATTCCCAATTACTTTTTTCCTCATTTTTAACTCATTTTTTTCTTAATTTTAACTCATTTTAACTGAATTTTAACTCATTTTTTCCTCATTTTTTCCTCATTTTTAACTCATTTTTTCCTCATTTTTAACTCATTTTTAACTCATTTTTTCCTCATTTTTTCCTCATTTTTAACTCTTTTTTTCCTCATTTTTAATTCTTTTTTTTTCCTATTTTTAACTCATTTTTTCCCCATTTTTCCCCCGTTTTTTCCCCATTTTTTCCCCATATTTTCCCCCATCACTCCCAATAATTTTTTCCCATTTTTCCAATAATTTTTTCCCATTTTTCCCCAATTTTCCCCCATTTCCTCACAAGAGGAAGGCCTCGTTCCACACAGGGTTCAGCGTCGCTTTCACCGTTCGCGTTTTCTGCTTGGAGACGTTCTTGGGATCTGGGATCAACTTCAGCTTCACGTAGGGATCCGAGAGGCCGTTGGGATCCATGGGGATCAGGTTCCGAGCCTCCCCCACTGAAATTTGGGGAGAAAAACCGAGATTTTGGGAAAAAACCCCAAAAAAATCAAAAAAAAATCGGAATTTTGGGGTGAAAATTGGGGATTTTTGGGTAAAAACACAGGAATTTTTGGGATCAGGGATCCGAGAGGCCGTTGGGATCCATGGGGATCAGGTTCCGAGCCTCCCCCACTGAAATTTGGGGAGAAACACCGAGATTTTGGGAAAAAACCCCAAAAAAAATCCGAATTTTTTGTGATTTTTTATGTAAAAATTGGGATTTCTGGGGTGAAAATCAAACAATCTTTGGGATCAGGGAACCGAGAGGCTGTTGGGATCCATGGGGATCAGGTTCCGAGCCTCCCCCACTGAAATTTGGGGAGAAAAACCGAGATTTGGGGGAAAAAAACGAAAAAAATCAGAATTTTTTTGCATTTTGTGGGTGAAAATCCGAAATTTTGGGGAGAAAATCCAACAATTTTTGGGATAAGAGATCTGAAAGTCATTGGGATCCATGGGGATCAGGTTCCGAGCCTCCCCCACTGAGAACTTGGGGAGAAAAACCGAGATTTTGGGAAAAAACCCCGCGAAAATAAAAAAAAAAATCAGAATTTTGGTCATTTTTGGGGCAAAAATTCAGAATTTTTGGAGTTTTCCAGGAGAGGTTTTGGGATCAGGGATCTGAGAGGTCATTGGGATCCATGGGGATCAGGTTCCGAGCCTCCCCCACTGAAATTTTGGGGAGAAAAACCGAGATTTTGGGAAAAAACTCCGCAAAAATCAAAAATTTTGGCGATTTTTTGGGTAAAAAATGGGATTTTTTCCAGGGATTTTTGGGGACAATTTTGAGGATTTCTTGAGACAAATCCCAAGATTTTTGGGGACAATCCTGGGAAAATTTTAGGGAATAATCTCAGGAATTTTTGGCACAAATCCCAAGATTTTTGGGACCAAATCCAAGGGATTTTTGGGGACAAATCCTGGGATTTTTGGTGATAATCAGGGAAAGATTTTAGGGAATAATCCTGGGAATTTCGGGGACAAATCCCGGGGATATTTTGAGGATATTTCCAGAAAATTTTGACAATTTTGGAGCATTTCCCTCTGCGTTTCCCCCATTCCCGGGCAGATTTCCACGGGAATTTTTGGGAATTTTTTGACCCCAAATCCCAGAATCTTTTTGGGGACAAACCCCAGGATTTCGGGGCTGATCCCTGGGATTTTTTGGGATTTTTTTTTTGGCCTCACCGGTGACGTGGAGCTGCTCCCCGGGCAGGGCTTGGATGCGAATTTGGAGCCTCCCCCTGCGCTCGGTGTGATCCACACCACACAGGCTCGGCACGCTCTGCACGCAGCGCTTGTGCACGTTCATCTCGCAGCCTGAAAGCACAGATTTTCGGGGATTTTTCAGAATTTTTTGGGAATTTTTGGGGATTTTTTGGGGTTTTCAGGAGGTCAGGAAAGGCCTGAAATCTCGAAAATCTCCAAAAACCCCAAAATTCCACTAAAATCCACCCCCTCCGGTTCTTAAAAAATGACTCAAAATTCCCCAAAATTCCCCAAAATCTCCCAAATCCCCCAAATCCCAAAATTCCCCTAAAAATCCTCCCCAAAATTCCCCCCAAAATTTCCCCGAAAATCCCCGAAAAATCTCCCAAAAAATCCCCAAATTCCCCTCGCAATTCTCCCAAAATTTCCCCAAAATTGCCTCTGCACGCAGCGCTTGTGCACGTTCATCTCGCAGCCTGAAAGCACAGATTTTCGGGGAATTTTCGGAATTTTTTGGGAATTTTTGGGGATTTTTTGGGGTTTTCAGGAGGTCAGGAAAGGCCTGAAATCTCGAAAATCTCCAAAAACCCCGAAATTCCACTAAAATCCACCCACTCTGGTTCTTAAAAAATGACTCAAAATTCCCCAAAATTCCCCAAAATCTCCCAAATCCCCCAAATCCCAAAATTCCCCTAAAAATCCTCCCCAAAATTCCCCCCAAAATTTCCCCAAAAATCCCCGAAAAATCTCCCAAAAAATCCCCAAATTCCCCTCGCAATTCTCCCAAAATTTCCCCCAAAATTGCCCTCTGCACGCAGCGCTTGTGCACGTTCATCTCGCAGCCTGAAAGCACAGATTTTCGGGGATTTTTTGGAATTTTTTGGGAATTTTTGGGGTTTTCAGGAGGTCAGGAAAGGCCTGAAATCTCGAAAATCTCCAAAAACCCCGAAATTCCACTAAAATCCACCCCACTCTGGTTCTTAAAAAATGACTCAAAATTCCCCAAAATTCCCCAAAATCCCCAAAATCCCCAAAATCCCCAAAATCCCCTAAAAATCCTCCCCAAAATTTCCCCAAAAATCCCCGAAAAATCTCCCAAAAAATCCCCAAATTCCCCTCGCAATTCTCCCAAAATTTCCCCAAAATTGCCTCTGCACGCAGCGCTTGTGCACGTTCATCTCGCAGCCTGAAATCACAGATTTTCGGGGATTTTTTGGGAATTTTTGGGGATTTTTTGGGATTTTTGGGGATTTTTTGGGGTTTTCAGGAGGTCAGGAAAGGCCTGAAATCTCGAAAATCTCCAAAAACCCCGAAATTCCACTAAAATCCACCCACTCTGGTTCTTAAAAAATGACAAAATTCCCCAAAATTCCCCAAAATCTCCCAAATCCCCCAAATCCCAAAATTCCCCTAAAAATCCTCCCCAAAATTCCCCCCAAAATTTCCCCGAAAATCCCCGAAAAATCTCCCAAAAAATCCCCAAATTCCCCTCGCAATTCTCCCAAAATTTCCCCCAAAATTGCCTCTGCATGCAGCGCTTGTGCACGTTCATCTCGCAGCCTGAAAGCACAGATTTTCGGGGATTTTTTGGGAATTTTTTGGGAATTTTTGGGGATTTTTTGGGGTTTTCAGGAGGTCAGGAAAGGCCTGAAATCTCGAAAACCTCCAAAAACCCCGAAATTCCACTAAAATCCATCCCCTCCGGTTCTTAAAAAATGACTCAAAATTCCCCAAAATTCCCCAAAATCCCCAAAATCCCCAAAATCCCCTAAAAATCCTCCCCAAAATTTCCCCAAAAATCCCCGAAAAATCTCCCAAAAAATCCCCAAATTCCCCTCGCAATTCTCCCAAAATTTCCCCCAAAATTGCCCTCTGCACGCAGCGCTTGTGCACGTTCATCTCGCAGCCTGAAATTACAGATTTTCGGGGATTTTTCGGAATTTTTTGGGAATTTTTTGGGATTTTTGGGGATTTTTTTGGGGTTTTCAGGAGGTCAGGAAAGGCCTGAAATCTCGAAAATCTCCAAAAACCCCGAAATTCCACTAAAATCCACCCACTCTGGTTCTTAAAAAATGACTCAAAATTCCCCAAAATTCCCCAAAATCCCCAAAATCCCCAAAATCCCCTAAAAATCCTCCCCAAAATTTCCCCAAAAATCCCCGAAAAATCTCCTAAAAAAATCCCCAAATTCCCCTCGCAATTCTCCCAAAATTTCCCCCAAAATTGCCCTCTGCACGCAGCGCTTGTGCACGTTCATCTCGCAGCCTGAAAGCACAGATTTTCGGGGATTTTTTTGGAATTTTTTGGGAATTTTTGGGGATTTTTTTGGGTTTTCAGGAGGTCAGGAAAGGCCTGAAATCTCGAAAATCTCCAAAAACCCCAAAATTCCACTAAAATCCACCCCCTCCGGTTCTTAAAAAATGACTCAAAATTCCCCAAAATTCCCCAAAATCTCCCAAATCCCCCAAATCCCAAAATTCCCCTAAAAATCCTCCCCAAAATTCCCCCCAAAATTTCCCCGAAAATCCCCGAAAAATCTCCCAAAAAATCCCCAAATTCCCCTCGCAATTCTCCCAAAATTTCCCCAAAATTGCCTCTGCACGCAGCGCTTGTGCACGTTCATCTCGCAGCCTGAAAGCACAGATTTTCGGGGAATTTTCGGAATTTTTTGGGAATTTTTGGGGATTTTTTGGGGTTTTCAGGAGGTCAGGAAAGGCCTGAAATCTCGAAAATCCCAAAATCCCCCAAAATTCCCCTGAAATCTCCACCCAATTCCTGAAAAACTCCTCAAGATTCCCAAAAAATTCCCCAAAAAAAATCCCGCAAATCCCCAAAATCCAAAAATTTCCCCCAAAATTCACCCCAAAATCCCCCAAAAAACCCTTCCAAATCCCCCCAAAATTCCTGAATTTCCCCAAAATTCTCACAAAATTCCCAAATTTCACCAAAATTTCCCAAAATTCCCAAATTTTTCCCAAAATTCGCTCACAGGAGCACTTCATGCCCTGGTGCACGAGGCCGTAGAGCCCCAAAATTCCCAAATTCCCCCAAAATTCCCCCCAAAATTCCCCTGTAACCTCCCCAAATTCCCTCCAAATTAACCCAAATTCCCCAAAATTCCCAAATTTCTCCCAAATTTCCCCAAAATTCCCGAATTTTCCAGAAAATTCACTCACAGGAGCACTTCATGCCCTGGTGCACAAGGCCGTGGAGCCCCAAAATTCCCAAATTCTCCCAAAATTCCCCAAAAAAAGATCCCAAATCCCTTCAGGACCCCCCAAATACACCCAGAATTCCCAAATTTCTCCCAAATTTCTCCCAAATTTTCCCAAAATTCCCAAATTTTCCCCCAAAATTTGCTCACAGGAGCACTTCATGCCCTGGTGCACGAGGCTGTGGAGCTCCAAATTTCCCCCAAATTTCCCAAAATTCCCCAAAAAAACCTTCCCAAATTCCACCCAAATTAACCCAGGACCACCCAAATTCTCCCAAAATTCCCAAATTTCTCCCAAATTTTCCCAAAAATCCCCCAAATTCCCCCCCAAAATACCCCCAAATCCCACCCAAATCTCTCCAAATCCCCTCAAAATTCCCGAATTTCCCCAAAAAAAACCTCCCAAATGCCCCCAAATTCCACCCAGGACCCCCTAAATTTCCCCAAAATTCCCAAATTTCCCCAAAATTCCCCAAATTTCCCCAAAATTCCCAAATTTTCCCCCAAAATTCGCTCACAGGAGCACTTCATGCCCTGGTGCACGAGGCTGTGGAGCTCCAAATTTCCCAAATTTCCCCCAAATTCCCCCCAAATTCCACCCAAATCTCCCCAGGACCACCCAAATTTCCCCCAAAATTCCCAAATTTTCCCAAAATCCCCAAATTTCCCCAAATTTTTCCCAAAATTCGCTCACAGGAGCACTTCATGCCCTGGTGCACGAGGCCGTAGAGCCCCAAAATTCCCAAATTCCCCCAAAATTCCCCCCAAAATTCCCCTGTAACCTCCCCAAATTCCCTCCAAATTAACCCAAATTCCCCAAAATTCCCAAATTTCTCCCAAATTTCCCCAAAATTCCCAAATTTTCCCCCAAAATTCACTCACGGGAGCACTTCATGCCCTGGTGCACGAGGCCGTAGAGCCCCAAAATTCCCAAATTCTCCCAAAATTCCCCAAAAAAATGATCCCAAATCCCTTCAGGACCCCCCAAAAACACCCAGAATTCCCAAATTTCTCCCAAATTTTCCCAAAATTCCCAAATTTTCCCCCAAAATTGCTCACAGGAGCACTTCATGCCCTGGTGCATGAGGCCGTGGAGCTCCAAATTTCCCCCAAATTTCCCAAAATTCCCCAAAAAAACCTTCCCAAATTCCACCCAAATTAACCCAGGACCACCCAAATTCTCCCAAAATTCCCAAATTTCTCCCAAATTTTCCCAAAAATCCCCCAAATTCCCCCCCAAAATACCCCCAAATCCCACCCAAATCTCTCCAAATCCCCTCAAAATTCCCGAATTTCCCCAAAAAAAACCTCCCAAATGCCCCCAAATTCCACCCAAATTTGCCCAAATTCCACGCAGGACCCCCTAAATTTCCCCAAAATTCCCCAAATTTCCCCAAAATTCCCAAATTTTCCCCCAAAATTCACTCACGGGAGCACTTCATGCCCTGGTGCACGAGGCTGTGGAGCTCCAAATTTCCCAAATTTCCCCCAAATTCCCCCCAAATTCCACCCAAATCTCCCCAGGACCACCCAAATTTCCCCCAAAATTCCCAAATTTTCCCAAAATTCCCAAATTTTCCCCCAAAATCGCTCACAGGAGCACTTCATGCCCTGGTGCACGAGGCCGTAGAGCAGAGAGCCGCAGTGGTCGCAGAAGGTTGGGCTGCTGTAGCTGTGAACCTTGAACTTGTGCTTGTTCCGGGGGTCCTGCCACAAAATTTGGGGTGAATTCCCAAAAATTTGGGTGAAATTCACGAAAATTTGGGCAAATTCTCAAAATTTTGGGTGAAATTCCCATGATTTTAGGCAAAATTCCCGTGGTTTTGTGGTCAAAAATGCCCAAAATGTGGAGGTCAGAGGGAGGTTCAGAGGGGATTTGGGGAATTTGGGGTGAAATTCCCAAAGTTTCAGGTGAAATTCCCAAAATTTTGAGTGAAATTCTCAAAGTTTTGGGCAAAATTCCCAGAATTTTGGGTGAAATTCCTGCAGTTTTAGGGTAAAAAATGCCCAAATTTGGAGCTCGGGGGGGAATTGGGGAGGTCTGGGAGCTGCTGTAGCTGTGAACCTTGAACTTGTGCTTCTTCCGGGGGTCCTGCCACAAAATTTGGGGGAAATTCCCAAAAATTTGGGTGAAATTCACGAAAATTTGGGTGAAATTCCCAAAATTTTGGGTGAAATTCCTGTGATTTTAGGCGAAATTCCCACGTTTTTAGGGTGAAAAATGCCCAAATGTGGAGGTCGGAGGGGGAATTGGGGAGGATTTGGGGGTCCTGGGGAGTTTGGGGTAAAATTCCCAAATTTTCAGGTGAAATTCCCAAAGTTTTGGGCAAAATTCCCAGAATTTAGGGTGAAATTCCCATGTTTTTAGGGTAAAAAATGCCCAAAATGTGAGCTCAGAGGGGGAATTTTGGGGGAAATTGGGGAGATTTTGGGGGTCCTGGGGGGTTTGGGGCAAAATTCCCAAAATTTTGGGAAAAATTCCCAAAATTTTCAGCAAAATTCCCACGGTTTTGGGTGAAATCCCCACTTTTTTAGGAGAAAATGCCCCAATTTGGGCCCTGGAAGGGAAAATTTTGGAGAAATTTTGGGAATTTCGGGAAAATTTTGGAGATTTTGGGGAATTTGGGGAAAGAGAACATAGGGAGCACATCCAGGGATGGAATTTTCCCCTCCCCGAGGGCAATTTTGGGGCAAATTCTGCAAATTTTGGGTCTGAAACTCCATGATTTGTGTCCTGGAAGGGGAAATTTTTGGGAATTTCAGTAAAATTTTGGGAATTTCGGAGAAATTTTGGGGATTTTTTGGGAATTTGGGGTAGGGGAACACAGGGAGCACATCCAGGGATGGAATTTTCCCCTCCCCGAGGGCAATTTTGGGGCAAATTCTGCAAATTTTGGGCACAAAACGCTGCAGTTTGGGTCCTGGAAGGGGCAATTTTTGGGACTTTCAGTGAAATTTTGGGAATTTCAGAGAAATTTTGGGAATTTTTTGGGAATTTGGGGTAGGGGAACACAGGGAGCACATCCAGGGATGGAATTTTCCCCTCCCCGAGGGCAATTTTGGGGCAAATTCTGCAAATTTTGGGCACAAAACGCTGCAGTTTGGGTCCTGGAAGGGGAAATTTTGGGGGGATTTTTGGGAATTTGGGGATTTTTTGGGGATTTTTTGGGGATTTTTGGGACTCACGTCGGTCTGGGGTCCCTTCCCAGCCCCAGGACATTCGAAGGTGACAAATTCGTGACATCTCTTGTGAACCACAAAGCTGCAAACTGAAAAAAAAAAGGATCAGGGACCCCAAAATTTCCCAAAATTCCTCGAAATCCCTCAAAATTCCCTCGAAATTCCCCAAAATTCCCCAAAATCCACCTGGGATTCCTAAAATTCAGCCCCAAGAGAATCGAATTTCCCCCAAAATTCTGCCCCCCAAGGGCAAAAAATTGAAATCGAATGACCAAATTTTCCCTGAAATACCCCAAATTTCCCCCGAAATTCCCCAAGTTGCCCCAAAATTCCAAAGAGTCACAAATTTTCCCCTCGGGGATCCCAAAAATCCTCCCCAAAAACCCCAAATTTCAGCTGGGACCCCCAAATTTTCCAAAATTTCCCCAAATTCCCCCCAAAATTCTCCCCCAAAATTCCCCAAATTTTCCCAAATTCCCCCAAAATCCCCCCCCCAATCCACCCCAGGAATCTCAATCTCCCCCAAATTTCCCAAAATTGCCCAAAATTTCCCCCCCAAATCCACCCCAGGTACTCCAATTTTCCCCCAAATTCTCCCCAAATTTCCTCCCAAATCACCCCAAATTTGACAATTTTCCCCCAAAATTCCCCCCAAATTCCTCAAAATTCCCCCAAAATCCCCCCCCAGATCCTCCCTCGACCCCCAAATCTCCCCCGAGATCCCAAAATTCCCCAAAATTCCCCAAAAATTCCCCAAATTCCGCCCCCCCCCCCCAATCCTCTCTGCCGTTGCTCGGTAACAGCCACCGTTGCCATGGCAACGCTCCCGCCTGTCAATCACTGCCCAGGCCACGCCCACCCCCCCAATTTGGGGCTCCCAAATTCCGGGGGGGTCCCGAATTTTGGGGGAGAGGTCCAGAATTTGGGGAGGGGTCCAGATTTTGGGGAGGGGTTCTGAATTTTGGGGGAGGGGTCTGTGGGATCCTGGGGGTTCCCAAATTTTGGGGAGAGCTCCCAAATTTTGGGGAAGGCTCCCAAATTTGGGCAGGAGTCCCAAATTTGGGGAGGGGTCCAGAATTTTGGGGAGGGGTCTGGAATTTTGGGAAGGGGTTCTGAATTTTGGGGGAGGGGTCTGTGGGGTCCTGGGGATTCCCAAATTTTGGGGAGGGGTCCTGAATTTTGGGGAAGGGTTTGGGGGGTCCTGAGGGGGTCTGGTGGGGTTGGGGCGTGTCCCAAATTTTGGGGAGGGGTCAGAAATTTTGGGAGGGACCCAAATTTGGGGAGGGGTTTGGGGGGTCTGGGGAACTCTGGGGCTCCCAAATTCTGGGGAGGGGTCTGGGATTTGGGGAGGGGTCTGGGATTTGGGGAGGGATCTGGAATTTGGGGAGGGGTCCCAAATTTGGGGAGGGGTCTGGGATTTGGGGAGGGGTCCCAAATTTTGGGGAGGGGTCTGGAATTTGGGGAGGGATCTGGAATTTGGGGAGGGGTCCCAAATTTGGGGAGGGGTCTGGGATTTGGGGAGGGGTCCCAAATTTGGGGAGGGGTCTGGGATTTGGGGAAGGGTCCCAAATTTGGGGAGGGGTCCCAAATTTTTGGGGGGGGGAGTCTCACCCATGCACTGCAGGCCTTGCTTCCCAATGCCCCTGCGGAAAAAACATGGCGGCGTCACCTGGGGGGGCACACCTGGGGGGCACACCTGGGGGCACCTGGGGACACCTGGGCACACCTGGGGCCCACCTGGACACATCTGGGGACACCTGGGGACACCTGAACACACCTGGGGTACACCTGGGGCACACCTGGGCATACTTGGGACACACCTGGACACACCTGGACACACCTGGACACATCTGGGGACACCTGGACACACCTGGAGTACACCTGGGGCACACCTGGGACACACCTGGGACACACCTGGTGCCCACCTGGACATACCTGGAAACACCTGGGGCACACGTGGACAAACCTGGGCATACTTGGGACACACCTGGACACACCTGGGGTCACTCTGGGGTCATTTTGGGGTCACCTGGGCACACCTGGACAAACCTGGGCACACCTGGGACACACCTGGACACACCTGGGGTCACTCTGGGGTCACCTGGGCACACCTGGGGTCACCTGGACACACCTGGACACACCTGGGGTCACTCTGGGGTCACCTGAGCTGTGTCGAGGGGTGCAGGTGACCCCAAACCTGTGTCCTCCTTGACCTCCACACCTGGAGCTTGACCCCCCGAGGGTCACCTGTGCAGGTGTGACCTGTCCAGGTGAGAGTGACCAATGTGTGAATGACCAATGGGAGTGACCAATGTGTGAGTGACCAATGTCACACCTGTCCAGGTGTGGTCCCCCCAGGTGTGACCCCCCCAAAAGTCACCTGTGCAGGTGTGACCTGCCCAGGTGAGAGTGACCAATGTGTGAGTGACCAATGTGTGACCAATGTCACACCTGTCCAGGTGATACCCCCAGGTATGAGTGACCAATGTCACACCTGTCCAGGTGTGACCCCCCCCCAGGTGTGACCCCCCAAAGGTCACCTGTGCAGGTGAGAGTGACCAATGTGTGAGTGACCAATGGGAGTGACCAATGTGTGACCAATGTGTGAGTGACCAATGTCACACCTGTCCCAGGTGACCCCCCAGGTGTGAGTGACCAATGCCACACCTGTCCCAGGTGTCCCCCCAGGTGTGTCACACCTGTCCAGGTGTCACAGAATGTCACTGAGCAGCTGCAGTCGGTGCAGAGGCTGCAGAAGGTGAGGAACCCCCAGGTGTGAATGTCCCACATCACACCTGTCCCATGCTTTACCCCAATGTCACACCTGTCCCAGGTGCCCCCCCAGGTGTGTCACACCTGCCCAGGTGTGTCACTGACCAGATGAAGTCGGTGCAGTGGCTGCAGAAGGTGTGAGTGACCAATGAGTGACCAATCTCACACCTGTCCCATGAGATACCCCCAGGTGTGAGTGTCCCATATCACACCTGTCCAGGTGTGACCCCCCCAAAGGTCACCTGCCCAGGTGTGTCACTGACCAGATGAAGTCGGTGCAGTGGCTGCAGAAGGTGTGAGTGAGCAATGTGTGCCCCCCCAGGTGTGTCACACCTGCCCAGGTGTGTCACTGACCAGATGAAGTCGGTGCAGTGGCTGCAGAAGGTGTGAGTGAGCAATGTGTGCCCCCCCAGGTGTGTCACACCTGCCCAGGTGTGTCACTGACCAGATGAAGTCGGTGCAGTGGCTGCAGAAGGTAGGCTGCTTGAAGAACCTGGCGGTGAACCTGTGGCTCTTGACCTCGTGCACGACCTTGTGCCGCAGAGCTCCGCGGCGGCAGAACAGCGGCCGGGCCGGGCCGGGACCCCCCTCCGGGCTGGACAGCGCCATCCGTCACCTGGGCACACCTGAGCACACCTGGGCACACCTGGATGGACAGGAGAGAGAACAGGAGTGAGGGACACACCTGGAGGGACACAGGGATGGACACACGGATGGACAGCAGCCCTACCTCCAGACCGGACGGTGCCATGGATGGACACACCTGGATGGACACACCTGGATGGACACACCTGGATGGACACATCTGGATGGACACGTGGACACACCTGGGCACAGCTGGATGGACACAGAAATGGACTCAAGGACAGCAGGATGGACACACGGACAGCAGCTGGACACTGCCCCCGGCTCCGGAGCTGACAGAGCCATGGCCAGAGAGCTGGATGGACACACCTGGACACACCTGGACACACCTGGGCACACCTGGATGGACACAGAAATGGACTCAAGGACAGCTGGATGGACACACGGACACCAGCCAGACACTGGCTCCACCTCCGGACTGAGACAGCCATGGATGGACAGCTGGACAGACAGCTGGACACACCTGGGCACAGCTGGACACACCTGGATGGACAGCTGGACACACCTGGATGGACAGGAGAGAGAGAGGTGAGGGGGACACCTGGATGGACACAGGATGGACACAAGGACAGAGCACGGACACAGGATGGACATGGACAGAGGACGGACAGGACGGACACACAGACACAAGGATGGACACAGGACGGACACAGGATGGACACAGGATGGACACACAGACACAGATGGACACAGGATGGACACAGGATGGACACACAAACACAGGATGGACACAGGATGGACACAGGATGGACACAGGATGGACACAGGATGGACACACAGACACAGGATGGACACACAGACACAGGATGGACACAGAATGGACACAGGATGGACACACAGACACAGGATGGACACACAGACACAGGATGGACACAGGATGGACACAGGATGGACACAGGATGGACACACAAACACAGGATGGACACAGGATGGACACAGGATGGACACAGGATGGACACAGGATGGACACACAGACACAGGATGGACACACAGACACAGGATGGACACAGGATGGACACAGGATGGACACAGGATGGACACACAGACACAGGATGGACACAGGATGGACACACAGACACAGGATGGACACAGGATGGACACAAGGATGGACACAGGATGGACACACAGACACAGGATGGACACAGGATGGACACACAGACACAGGATGGACACAGGATGGACACAGGATGGACACAGGGCAGACCAGGGGTGGACACATGGCCGGAGCTATGGACAGAGCCACGGACACACGGACAGACCCACGGATGGACATGGGGGTGGACACACGGATGGACACAAGGCCGGACACAGGGGAGGACACACGGACACACCCACGGGGGGGATGGACACACGGCCTGACCCACGGGGAGGTGGACAGACCCACGGATGGACACACGGATGGACACACGGACACACCCACGGGGGGATGGACAGACCCACGGACAGACACGGGGGTGGACACATGGATGGACACACAGCTGGACACGGGGTGGACACACGGACACACCTACGGGGGGGGATGGACAGACCCACGGACAGACCCACGGACATGGCCGAACACGGGGGAGGACACAGGGATGGACACACGGACACAGCCACGGTCGGACCCACGGGGGGGATGGACAAACCCACGGACACACGGCCGGACATGGGGGAGGACACAGGGACAGACCCACGGACAGACACGGGGGTGGACACACGGGGGTGGACACACGGCTGGACACGGGGTGGACACACGGACACACCCACGGGGGGGATGGACACACGGACTGACCCACGGGGAGGTGGACAGACCCACGGATGGACACACGGATGGACACACGGGGGTGGACACAGGGACAGACCCCTGGGGGGATGGACAGACCCACGGACACACGGACAGACCCACGGACAGACACGGGGGTGGACACAGGGACAGACCCCTGGGGGGATGGACAGACCCACGGACACACGGACAGACCCACGGACAGACACGGAGGTGGACACACGGACACACCCACGGACACACGGACACACCCACGGGGGAGTTGGGGACCCCAGGACTCACCTGCAGCCTCCGGACGCTCGGCCGGACCCACGGACCTTCGGCCGGACCCACGGACCCTCGGCCGGACCCACGGACCCTCGGACCCACGGACCCTCGGCCGGACCCACGGACAGCCGGCCGGACCCTCGGACCCTCGGCCGGACCCACGGACCCTCGGCCGGACCCACGGACCCTCGGCCGGACCCTCGGACCCTCGGCCGGACCCTCGGACCCTCGGCCGGACCCACGGACCCTCGGCCGGACCCACGGACCCTCGGCCGGACCCACGGACCCTCGGCCGGACCCTCGGACCCTCGGCCGGACCCACGGACCCTCGGCCGGACCCTCGGACCCTCGGACCCTCGGACCCACACGGACCCGGCCGGGCCCCGCGGCAGCCGGAGGGCGTGGCCTGAGGGGGCGTGGCTTGGTGTGGGCGTGTTTTCGGGGAGGGGGCGTGGCCTGGGGCGGCCGCGGCATTGCGGCAAATGAGCGGGAGAGGCTCTGAGGGGCGTGGTTTGAAAGGGGGCGTGGCCTGTGGGGCTATTGCGGGAATGGGAGGGGGCGTGTCCTCGGGGAGGGGGCGTGGCTGTGCCGCCCTTGCGGTATTGGGGGCGTGGTCTATGCAAATGAGGGGATTTGGGGGCCTGGTGTGCCTGAATTGGCTGAGGTGGCCCAAAATCCACACAAATTGCCCCAAAATCCACACAAATTGCCCCAAAATCCACACGAATCGTCCCAAATCCACTCAAACGGCCCCAAAATCCACACAAATCGCCCCAAAATCCCCACAAATTGCCCCAAAATCCACCCAGACCATCCCAAAATCTACACAAATCACCCCAAATCCACCCAAATCGCCCCAAAATCCATCCAAATTGCCCCAAAATCCATCCAAATTGCCCCAAAATCCATCCAAATCGCCCCAAAATCCATCCAAATTGCCCCAAAATCCATTCAAATTGCCCCCAAATCCACCCAAATCGCCCCAAAATCCATCCAAATTGCCCCAAAATCCATCCAAACTGCCCCAAATCCACCCAAACAGCCCCAAAATCCACACAAACCATCCCCAAATCCACTCAAATCGCCCCAAAACCAGCCCTGACATCCCTGAATTCCACAGAGGTGTCCCAAAAACCTCCCAAATTCCCATAAATCGTCCCCAAATCAGCCATTTCCCAAGGATCCTTTGTGGTTCTGGGTTATCCCTGACCCCGTTTTTCCCATTTTCCCGTGGTTTTTCCCCATTTTTTCCCTCAGAACCAGCTCGGGATCAAGGCCTTAAAGCAGCACCGCTTCCTCATTCTCTTGTGGGGTTCAATTTCGGGGACCCCACAGATCCCTGACCTCATTCCCATTGATCCTTGAAGGTTCTAAAGGATCCCTGACCCCGTTTTTCCCATTTTCCTGTGTTTTTTCCCCATTTTTCCCCTCAGAACCAGCTCGGGATGGAGGCCTTAAACCACAGCCCTTGTGGGGTTCAGTTCCGGGGACCCCACAGATCCCTGACCCCATTCCCAGTGATCCTTTATGGTTCTAAAGGATCCCTGACCCCATTTTTCCCATTTTCCTGTGTTTTCTCCTCATTTTTCCCCTCAGAACCAGCTTGGGATCGAGGCCTTAAACCACAGCCCTTGTGGGGTTAAATCCCGAGGACCCCACAGATCCCTGGCCCCATTCCCAGTGATCCTTTATGGTTCTAAAGGATCCCTGACCCCGTTTTTCCCATTTTCCCGTGGTTTTTCCCCATTTTTCCCCTCAGAACCACCTTGGGATCGAGGCCTTAAACCACAGCCCTTGTGGGGTTCAGTTCCGGGGACCCCACAGATCCCTGACCCCATTCCCAGTGATCCTTTATGGTTCTAAAGGATCCCTGACCCCGTTTTTTCCCATTTTCCCGTGGTTTTTCCTCATTTTTCCCCTCAGAACCAGCTCGGGATTGAGGCCTTAAAGCAGCACCGCTTCCTCATTCTCTTGTGGGGCTCAATCCCGGGGGTCCCACAGATCCCTGGCCCCATTCCCGGGGGTCCTTTATGGTTCTAAGGGATCCCACCCAGTTCTAAAGGATCCCTGACCCCGTTTTTCCCATTTTCCCGTGGTTTTTCCCCATTTTTCCCCTCAGAACCAGCTCGGGATCAAGGCCTTAAAGCAGCACTGCTTCCTCATTCTCTTGTGGGGTTCAATTTCGGGGACCCCACAGATCCCTGACCTCATTCCCAGTGATCCTTGAAGGTTCTAAAGGATCCCTGACCCCGTTTTTCCCATTTTCCCGTGGTTTTTCCCCATTTTCCCCTCAGAACCAGCTCGGGATCGAGGCCTTAAACCACAGCCCTTGTGGGGTTCAGTTCCGGGGACCCCACAGATCCCTGACCCCATTCCCAATAATCCTTTATGGTTCCCAGTGATCCCACCCAGTTCTAAAGGATCCCTGACCCCATTTTTCCCATTTTCCCGTGGTTTTTCCCCATTTTTCCCCTCAGAACCAGCTCGGGATTGAGGCCTTAAAGCAGCACCGCTTCCTCATTCTCTTGTGGGGCTCAATCCCGGGGGTCCCACAGATCCCTGACCCCATTCCCAATAATCCTTTATGGTTCCCAGTGATCCCACCCAGTTCTAAAGGATCCCTGACCCCGTTTTTCCCATTTTCCCGAGGTTTTTCCTCATTTTTCCCCTCAGAACCAGCTCGGGATTGAGGCCTTAAAGCAGCACCGCTTCCTCATTCTCTTGTGGGGCTCAATCCCGGGGGTCCCACAGATCCCTGGCCCCATTCCCGGGGGTCCTTTATGGTTCTAAGGGATCCCACCCAGTTCTAAAGGATCCCTGACCCCGTTTTTCCCATTTTCCCGTGGTTTTTCCCCATTTTTCCCCTCAGAACCAGCTCGGGATTGAGGCCTTAAAGCAGCACTGCTTCCTCATTCTCTTGTGGGGTTCAATTTCGGGGACCCCACAGATACCTGGCCCCATTCCCGGGGATCCTTTACGCTTCCCGGGGATCCCACCCGGATCCCGGTGATCCCTGACCCCATTTTTCCCATTTTCCCGTGTTTTTTCCCCATTTTTCCCCTCAGAACCAGCTCGGGATCGAGGCCTTAAACCACAGCCCTTGTGGGGTTCAATCCCGGGGGTCCCACAGATCTCCGACCCCATTCCCGGGGATCCTTTACGCTTCCCGGTGATCCCACCCGGATCCCGGTGATCCCTGACCCCATTTTTCCCATTTTCCCGTGTTTTTTCCCCATTTTTCCCCTCAGAACCAGCTCGGGATCGAGGCCCTGAAGCGGCGCCGCGGCGTTGGGGGCGTGGTCTATGCAAATGAGGTCGCTCAGGGAGGCGCGGTTTATGCAAATAAAGCATCGCAGGGCGTGGCTTCGAGTGGGCGTGGCCTCCTCTTAAAGGGGCCGCGTCTCCGGGGGGGTCCCAGCGCTGCCTGACCCCAATTTTCCCAATTTTTCGTGGTTTTTTCCCAAATTTTTTTTTTCCTTTCCGAATTGCGGAGGCCGTGGGGGAGGGGGTCCCCTGAGGGTGGGGGAGGGGCCCCCAAGGATTGCCGAGTCCAGGCCAGCCCCTCCCCCCACCCTAAATTTGGGTCCCCAAAATCGGGGCCGAGTCTCGGGGGACCCCCCCCAGCCCCAGATTTGGGCAAATTTTGGGAAAAATTAGGACAGGAGAAGGTCACCCCTCCCCCACCACCCCCGGGGGACCCCAAAAATTCAGGTTGTGGGGGTGGGGGAGGGGCCGAGCCCACCCCCCCCCCCCCCCCCAAAATCCCACCCCAAATTTGGGGTCGCCCATAATTTTGGGGACCCCCCCACCCTCCAAAATTCGCTTTTTTTTTTCCCCCAAAATCCTCTCGGGCGCTGTTTTTTGGGGGTGGGGGTGACCCCAAATTTTTATTCCCGAATTTTCCTCCCCCTGACCCAAGACCCCCTCCCCAAATTTCCCCAAATTTTTCCCTTTTTTCCCCCAAATTTTGGGGTTTCGGGGGTCCGGAATTCCCGGATTTTTTGGGGGGGATTTTTGGGGAGGGTCCCACCTCATCCTGACCCCCAAATTCCCCCAAAAAATTTCAATTTTTCCCCCAAATTTTGGGGTTCTGGGGTCCAGAATTCCCAAATTTTTGGGGGATTTTTTGGGGGGGTCCCGAAATTTTGGGGAGTGGTCCCAGGGCTCTCAGGAATTTTTTGGGGAGGGGTCCCACCTCATCTTGGGTCCCCAAAACGCCCCAAAATTTCTTTTTTTTCCCCAATTTTCGGTGTTTTGGGGTCCACAACTCCCGGATTTTTTTGGGATTTTTGGGGAGGGGTCCCAAAATTTTGGGGAGGGGTCCTGGGAATTTTTTTGGGGAGGGGTCCCACCTCATTCTGACCCCCAAAATCTCCCAAATTCCCCCAGAAAATTCAACTTTTTTCCCCAAATTTTTGGTGTTTTGGGGTCCACAACTCCCGGATTTTTTGGGGATTTTTTTGGGCAGTCCCGAAATTTTTGGGGAGGGGTCCCGGGAATTTTGGGGAGGGGTCCCAGGGCTCTCAGGAATTTTTTGGGAATTCCAGCTCATCCTGGCTCCCCAAAATCTCCATTTTTTCCCCAAATTTCAGTGTTTTGGGGCCCAGAATTCCCAAATTTTTTCGGGATTTTTTTGGGGAGGGTCCTGAAATTTTGGGGAGGGTCCTGAAATTTTGGGGAGGGGTCCCAGCTCATCCTGACCCCCCAAATTCCCCCAAAATCTCCATTTTTTTCCCCAAATTTTGGTGCTCTGGGGCCCAGAATTCCCAAATTTTTGGGGGATTTTTTTGGGGAGGGTCCCGAAATTTTTGGGGAGGGGTCCCGAAATTTTTGGGGAGGGGTCCTGGGAATTTTTTTGGGGAGGGGTCCCACCTCATTCTGACCCCTAAAATCTCCCCAATTCCCTCAGAAAATTCAATTTTTTACCCCAAATTTTTGGTGTTTTGGGGTCCACAACTCCCAGATTTTTTGGGGATTTCTGGGGAGGGCTCCCAAAATTTTTGGGGAGGGGTCCCACCTTATCCCAACCCTCCAAAATCCACCCCAAAGCCCCAAAATCTCCCCAAATTCCCCCAGAAAATTCAATTTTTTACCCCAAATTTTAGTGTTTTGGGGTCCACAACTCCCGGATTTTTTTTTGGGATTTTTGGGGAGGGGTCCCAAAATTTTTGGGGAGGGGTCCCAGCTCATCCTGACCCCCCAAATTCCCCCAAAATCTCCATTTTTTCCCCAAATTTTGGTGTTTTGGGGCCCAGAACTCCCAAATTTTTTCGGGATTTTTTTGGGGAGGGTCCCGAAATTTTTGGGGAGGGGTCCCAGGAATTTTTGGGGAGTGGTCCCGGGAATTTTTGGGGAGGGGTCCCAGCTCATCCTGACCCCCCAAATTCCCCCAAAATCTCCATTTTTTCCCCAAATTTTGGTGCTCTGGGGCCCAGAATTCCCAAATTTTTGGGGGATTTTTTTGGGGAGGGGTCCCAAAATTTTGGGGAGGGGTTCCGGGAATTTTTTTGGGGAGGGGTCCCACCTCATTCTGACCCCCAAAATCTCCCCCAAAATGTCAATTTTTTTCCCCAAATTTTTGGTGTTTTGGGGCCCAGAATTCCCAAATTTTTTCGGGATTTTTTTGGGCAGTCCCGGAATTTTTGGGGAGGGGTCCCGGGAATTTTTGGGGAGGGGTCCCACCTTATCCCAACCCTCCAAAATCCACCCCAAAGCCCCAAAATCTCCCCAAATTCCCCCAGAAAATTCAATTTTTTACCCCAAATTTTAGTGTTTTGGGGTCCACAACTCCCGGATTTTTTTTGGGATTTTTGGGGAGGGGTCCCAAAATTTTTGGGGAGGGGTCCCAGCTCATCCTGACCCCCCAAATTCCCCCAAAATCTCCATTTTTTCCCCAAATTTTGGTGTTTTGGCGCCCAGAATTCCCAAATTTTTTCGGGATTTTTTTGGGGAGGATCCCGAAATTTTTGGGGAGGGGTCCCAGGAATTTTTGGGGAGGGGTCCTGGGAAATTTTGGGGAGGGGTCCCAGCTCATCCTGACCCCCCAAATTCCCCCAAAATCTCCATTTTTTCCCCAAATTTTTTGTGTTTTGGGGCCCAGAACTCCCAAATTTTTTCGGGATTTTTTTGGGGAGGATCCCGAAATTTTTGGGGAGGGGTCCCGGGAATTTTTTGGGGTCTCAGAGTTCGTCGTGAGGTCTCTCCAGGTCCTGCCCGTAGTCGGTGGCTCTGCTCCCCACGAAAAGTTCCCAATGTCCCAAAATTTCTTCTTTGGTCAAATGTCCGTCCTGGGAGAGGAAAAAAAAAAAAATTTTGGGGAATTTTTGGGGAGGGGTCTCCCAAAATTGGGGAGGGGGGGGGAGGGAGAGGTGGGAAATGGGGGAAATTTAAAAAAAAAATGGGGAAAATTTTAAAAAATTGGGGAAAATTTTAAGAAAAGGGGGAAATTCACAAAAAAAAAAGGGGGAAAATTAAAAAAAAAATGGGGAAAATTTAAAAAAAAATCGGGGAAAATTTTAAAAAAAGGGGAAAATTCACAAAAAAATGGGAAAATTTAAAAAAAAAATTGGGAAAATACATCAAAAAATGGGAAAAATTAAAAAAAAAAAGGGGAAAATTAAAAAAAAGGGGAAAATTCACCCAAAAAAATGGGGAAAATTTAAAAAAAAAATGGGGAAAATTCACAAAAAAATGGGGAAAATTCACCAAAAAAATGGGGAAAATTCACCAAAAAAATGGGGAAAATTTTTTAAAAAATGGGGAAAATTTAAAAAAAAAATAGGGAAAATACATCCAAAAATGGGAAAAAATTTTTTAAAAAAGGGGAAAATTCACAAAAAAAAAAGGGGAAAATTTAACAAAAATGGGAAAAATTTTTTAAAAAATGGGGAAATTCACAAAAAAAATGGGGAAAATTTTAAAAAAAATAGGGAAAATACTTCCAAAAATGGGAAAATTTTTTTAAAAAAGGGGAAAATTCACAAAAAAAAAGGAGAAAATTTTTAAAAAAATGGGGAAATTTTTTTTAAAATGGGGAAAATTAGAAAAAAAAGGGGGAAAATCCCCCCCAAGAAAGGGGGAAAATCCCCCCAAAAATGGGGAAAATCCCCCCCAAAAATGGGGAAAATCCCCCTCAAAATTTCCCCAAAAATTCCCCCAAAATCTCCCCAAAAATCCCTCCAAAAATTCCCCCAAAATCAACCCAAAACCCACCCCAAGCTCCGATTTTTTCGCGTTTTTTTTGGTACAAACTCGGATTTTTTCAGGGTTTTTTTTGGGATTTGGGGAATTTTGGAATTGGGGAATTTGGGGAGGGGTCCCAGGTATGTTCCCCCTCAAGACCCCCAAAATTCCTCCCCAAATTCCCCTAAACCACCCCAAAAATTGTCCCAAACTCCGATTTTTTCTGCGGTTTTTTGCTACAAACTCGGATTTTTTTGGGAATTTGGGAATGTTGGGATTTAGGGAATTTGGGGAGGGGTCTCAGGTGCGTCCCTTGTCAATTTTCATCCTCAAGACC
>JAWUZG010001179.1:0-24605 GCA_036785705.1 Acanthornis magna
CCGCAATTCACTGCTCCAGAGTGAAGAACACCTGTGCTTCTGAAACAGCTAGAAGACAAAAGCGGATACAAATCAAGATGGGGCCATTGGAATGGTTCCCTTATCCGTGCCTGTTATCTGCACAGCTGGTAACCCCGACTCCGATTTGGCCTCCAAATCCGCATGGAACTTTCATCCAGAATGGACTTTCACTTCTAGGCTGAAAAAGGCAACCGAGGGACACTGGGGCGCCTTTGACAAGACGGGAGAGCCTTGTGGAAGCCCATGGAATCATTGGTGCTAGCAGCAACCTGCTCCAGGTGGGCTCGTCTCTCCTGCCTTGCAGAGGTGCTGGCAGGACCCTGCCCCGGTAGCCGTGGCTGGCCAGGGGCTCACGGCTTGCCCGGGGAAATGGCTCTGCTCCAGGACAGCCCCCTCCGCACACGGCATGCAGGTGCATTTGGTGCTCTCTCGTGGCACACGGGGAAAAAATCAAGGCTGAGCCAGCCCCTTTGCCTGCCCCCAGCCCATCTCCGGGCTTCTTGTGGCATCAGGGCGGGGCAAATTTGGTCGGGACCTTTGTTTCACTTGGCCACAGTGCCGGCCCTGCCTGGGCACCTAGCTGCTGCTGGCACATGCTGTGTCCCCATTCCACCTTCCCCCACCACCTCCCCCAGCCGTGGACAAGCTTTGGGGCGCTCCTCCCTGCCCCGCCCCTGCCGCTTCTCCCCCAGCCGCTGGCCAGGCAGGAGCTCCCAGCCAGCCAGCCAGCCAGCCAGCCAGCCACTCCTGCAGCCAAGGGCCAACTGGCACCCTGGGGCTTGCCCAAGCCAGGGGCCATTGGGACACGGCGGTGTTGTCACCGTGTCACAGGCAGGCACCCTGGAGACGCTGCCTGTGTTGACGCCGTGGAACGTTATTGGAAGCCAGGCTCCCCTGTGGCACCACGGCGCCTCAGGGAAGTGTGGAGACGGCAGAAAACAAGAGAGGAAAAGAAAGAGAGAAAGAAAGAGAGGAAGGAAGGAAGGAAGGAAGGAAGGAAGGAAGGAAGGAAGGAAGGAAGGAAGGAAGGAAGGAAGGAAGGAAGGAAGGAAGGAAGGAAGGAAGGAAGGAAGGAAGGAAGGAAGGAAGGAGAAAGAAAAAGAAAGAATGAAAGAGAGAGAGAAAGAAAGAAAGGGAGAAGGATAGAGAGAAAGAGAGTAAGAAAGAAGTAGAGAAAGACAGAAAGATAGAGAGAAAGAGAGGAATTAAGAAAGAAAGAAAGAAAGAGGGGAAGAGAGAAAGAAAGAGAGAGCGAGAAAGAGAGAAAGTGGGAAAGAAAAAAGGAGAGAAAGATAGAAAGAGAGATAAAGAGAGCGATAAAGATTGAAAGAAAGAGAGAAAGAGAGAATGAAAGAAAGAAAGAAAGAAAGAAAGAGAGGGAAAGAGAGAGAGAAATAAAGGAGAGAAAGATAGAGAAAGAGATAAAGAAAGAAAGAAAGAAAGAAAGAAAGAAAGAAAGAAAGAAAGAAAGAGAGGAAAAGAATGAAAGAAAAAAGAGAGAGAGAGAGAAAGAGAGAGAGAGAGAAAGAAAGAAAGTGAGAAAGAGAGAAAGAGAGAAAGAAAGGAAGGTGCTAAGGCTGAAGGTGTCAATGGAAGCCTCAAAACACAGAGGACTCCAAGTGGTCGAAAACATCCAAGACATAGGTTCAGGCCTTGCCTCAAGCCTTCCAGAGAGTCCACGTACAACCCAGGCGGAGAGAGACAACAGGAGGAAATATTTAGGAAATATTGCGTGGCAGGCCATAGCAAGTGAAGTCTAGGGCAAGAAGAATGGCGAGATGAGAAAGCAGCTTACCTTGCCAAGGTATCAAACAGCTTGGAAGTTCCACTTTGCCAAAACTCTGCACATTCGTCACCTTCTCCACACGCACCTGCCCACCTCTTCCTGCCTGGAGACTGAAGCTGTGCTCCATGGAAAAACAGGCACTTTACCAACCAAGTCCAGAGCACCGTTCCAAGTCCCAATGACCCTCACTGAAGGCCAGGTTACGGCCAGAGGACCCGCAATTCACTGCTCCAGAGTGAAGAACACCTGTGCTTCTGAAACAGCTAGAAGACAAAAGCGGATACAAATCAAGATGGGGCCATTGGAATGGTTCCCTTATCCGTGCCTGTTATCTGCACAGCTGGTAACCCCGACTCCCATTTGGCCTCCAAATCCGCATGGAACTTTCATCCAGAATGGACTTTCACTTCTAGGCTGAAAAAGGCAACCGAGGGACACTGGGGCGCCTTTGACAAGACGGGAGAGCCTTGTGGAAGCCCATGGAATCATTGGTGCTAGCAGCAACCTGCTCCAGGTGGGCTCGTCTCTCCTGCCTTGCAGAGGTGCTGGCAGGACCCTGCCCCGGTAGCCGTGGCTGGCCAGGGGCTCACGCCTTGCCCGGGGAAATGGCTCTGCTCCAGGACAGCCCCCTCCGCACACGGCATGCAGGTGCATTTGGTGCTCTCTCGTGGCACACGGGGAAAAAATCAAGGCTGAGCCAGCCCCTTTGCCTGCCCCCAGCCCATCTCCGGGCTTCTTGTGGCATCAGGGCGCGGCAAATTTGGTCGGGACCTTTGTTTCACTTGGCCACAGTGCCGGCCCTGCCTGGGCACCTAGCTGCTGCTGGCACATGCTGTGTCCCCATTCCACCTTCCCCCACCACCTCCCCCAGCCGTGGACAAGCTTTGGGGCGCTCCTCCCTGCCCCGCCCCTGCCGCTTCTCCCCCAGCCGCTGGCCAGGCAGGAGCGACCAGCCAGCCAGCCAGCCAGCCAGCCACTCCTGCAGCCAAGGGCCAACTGGCACCCTGGGGCTTGCCCAAGCCAGGGGCCATTGGGACACGGCGGTGTTGTCACCGTGTCACAGGCAGGCACCCTGGAGACGCTGCCTGTGTTGACGCCGTGCAACGTTATTGGAAGCCAGGCTCCCCTGTGGCACCACGGCGACTCAGGGAAGTGTGGAGACGGCAGAAAACAAGAGAGGAAAAGAAAGAGAGAAAGAAAGAGAGGGAAGGAAGGAAGGAAGGAAGGAAGGAAGGAAGGAAGGAAGGAAGGAAGGAAGGAAGGAAGGAAGGAAGGAAGGAAGGAAGGAAGGAAGGAAGGAAGGAAGGAAGGAAAAAGAAAAAGAAAGAATGAAAGAGAGAGAGAAAGAAAGAAAATAAGGGAGAAGGATAGAGAGAAAGAGGGTAAGAAAGAAGTAGAGAAAGACAGAAAGATAGAGAGAAAGAGAGGAATTAAGAAAGAAAGAAAGAAAGAGGGGAAGAGAGAAAGAAAGACAGAGCGAGAAAGAGAGAAAGTGGGAAAGAAAAAAGGAGAGAAAGATAGAAAGAGAGATAAAGAGAGCGATAAAGATTGAAAGAAAGTGAGAAAGAGAGAAAGAGAGAAAGAAAGGAAGGTGCTAAGGCTGAAGGTGTCAATGGAAGCCTCAAAACACAGAGGACTCCAAGTGGTCGAAAACATCCAAGACATAGGTTCAGGCCTTGCCTCAAGCCTTCCAGAGAGTCCGCGTACAACCCAGGCGGAGAGAGACAACAGGAGGAAATATTTAGGAAATATTGCGTGGCAGGCCATAGCAAGTGAAGTCTAGGGCAAGAAGAATGGCGAGATGAGAAAGCAGCTTACCTTGCCAAGGTATCAAACAGCTTGGAAGTTCCACTTTGCCAAAACTCTGCACATTCGTCACCTTCTCCACACGCACCTGCCCACCTCTTCCTGCCTGGAGACTGAAGCTGTGCTCCATGGAAAAACAGGCACTTTACCAACCAAGTCCAGAGCACCGTTCCAAGTCCCAATGACCCTCACTGAAGGCCAGGTTACGGCCAGAGGACCCGCAATTCACTGCTCCAGAGTGAAGAACACCTGTGCTTCTGAAACAGCTAGAAGACAAAAGCGGATACAAATCAAGATGGGGCCATTGGAATGGTTCCCTTATCCGTGCCTCTTATCTGCACAGCTGGTAACCCCGACTCCGATTTGGCCTCCAAATCCGCATGGAACTTTCATCCAGAATGGACTTTCACTTCTAGGCTGAAAAAGGCAACCGAGGGACACTGGGGTGCCTTGGACAAGCTGGGAGAGCCTTGTGGAAGCCCATGGAATCATTGGTGCTAGCAGCAACCTGCTCCAGGTGGGCTCGTCTCTCCTGCCTTGCAGAGGTGCTGGCAGGACCCTGCCCCGGTAGCCGTGGCTGGCCAGGGGCTCACGCCTTGCCCGGGGAAATGGCTCTGCTCCAGGACAGCCCCCTCCGCACACGGCATGCAGGTGCATTTGGTGCTCTCTCGTGGCACACAGGGGGAAAAAATCAAGGCTGAGCCAGCCCCTTTGCCTGCCCCCAGCCCATCTCCGGGCTTCTTGTGCCATCAGGGCGCGGCAAATTTGGTCGGGACCTTTGTTTCACTTGGCCACAGTGCCGGCCCTGCCTGGGCACCTAGCTGCTGCTGGCACATGCTGTGTCCCCATTCCACCTTCCCCCACCACCTCCCCCAGCCGTGGACAAGCTTTGGGGCGCTCCTCCCTGCCCCGCCCCTGCCGCTTCTCCCCCAGCCGCTGGCCAGGCAGGAGCTCCCAGCCAGCCAGCCAGCCAGCCAGCCACTCCTGCAGCCAAGGGCCAACTGGCACCCTGGGGCTTGCCCAAGCCAGGGGCCATTGGGACACGGCGGTGTTGTCACCGTGTCACAGGCAGGCACCCTGGAGACGCTGCCTGTGTTGACGCCGTGGAACGTTATTGGAAGCCAGGCTCCCCTGTGGCACCACGGCGCCTCAGAGAAGTGTGGAGACGGCAGAAAACAAGAGAGGAAAAGAAAGAGGAAGGAAGGAAGGAAGGAAGGAAGGAAGGAAGGAAGGAAGGAAGGAAGGAAGGAAGGAAGGAAGGAAGGAAGGAAGGAAGGAAGGAAGGAAGGAAGGAAGGAAGGAAGGAAGGAAGGAAGGAAGGAGAAAGAAAAAGAAAGAATGAAAGAGAGAAAGAAAGAAAGAAAGAAAGGGAGAAGGATAGAGAGAAAGAGAGTAAGAAAGAAGTAGAGAAAGACAGAAAGATAGAGAGAAAGAGAGGAATTAAGAAAGAAAGAAAGAGGGGAAGAGAGAAAGAAAGAGAGAGAAAGAGAGAAAGTGGGAAAGAAAAAAGGAGAGAAAGATGGAAAGAGAGATAAAGAGAGCGATAAAGATTGAAAGAAAGAAAGAGAGAAAGAGAGAATGAGAGAAAGAAAGAAAGAAAGAGAGAGAAAGAGAGAGAGAAATAAAGGAGAGAAAAATAGAGAGAAAGAGATAAAGAAAGAAAGAAAGAAAGAGAGGAAAAGAATGAAAGAAAAAAGAGAGAGAGAGAGAAAGAGGGAGAGAGAGAAAGAAATAAAGTGAGAAAGAGAGAAAGAGAGAAAGAAAGGAAGGTGCTAAGGCTGAAGGTGTCAATGGAAGCCTCAAAACACAGAGGACTCCAAGTGGTCGAAAACATCCAAGACATAGGTTCAGGCCTTGCCTCAAGCCTTTCAGAGAGTCCACGTACAACCCAGGCGGAGAGAGACAACAGGAGGAAATATTTAGGAAATATTGCGTGGCAGGCCATAGCAAGTGAAGTCTAGGGCAAGAAGAATGGCGAGATGAGAAAGCAGCTTACCTTGCCAAGGTATCGAACAGCTTGGAAGTTCCACTTTGCCAAAACTCTGCACATTCGTCACCTTCTCCACACGCACCTGCCCACCTCTTCCTGCCTGGAGACTGAAGCTGTGCTCCATGGAAAAACAGGCACTTTACCAACCAAGTCCAGAGCACCGTTCCAAGTCCCAATGACCCTCACTGAAGGCCAGGTTACGGCCAGAGGACCCGCAATTCACTGCTCCAGAGTGAAGAACACCTGTGCTTCTGAAACAGCTAGAAGACAAAAGCGGATACAAATCAAGATGGGGCCATTGGAATGGTTCCCTTATCCGTGCCTGTTATCTGCACAGCTGGTAACCCCGACTCCCATTTGGCCTCCAAATCCGCATGGAGCTTTCATCCAGAATGGACTTTCACTTCTAGGCTGAAAAAGGCAACCGAGGGACACTGCGGCGCCTTTGACAAGACGGGAGAGCCTTGTGGAAGCCCATGGAATCATTGGTGCTAGCAGCAACCTGCTCCAGGTGGGCTCGTCTCTCCTGCCTTGCAGAGGTGCTGGCAGGACCCTGCCCCGGTAGCCGTGGCTGGCCAGGGGCTCACGCCTTGCCCGGGGAAATGGCTCTGCTCCAGGACAGCCCCCTCCGCACACGGCATGCAGGTGCATTTGGTGCTCTCTCGTGGCACACGGGGAAAAAATCAAGGCTGAGCCAGCCCCTTTGCCTGCCCCCAGCCCATCTCCGGGCTTCTTGTGGCATCAGGGCGCGGCAAATTTGGTCGGGACCTTTGTTTCACTTGGCCACAGTGCCGGCCCTGCCTGGGCACCTAGCTGCTGCTGGCACATGCTGTGTCCCCATTCCACCTTCCCCCACCACCTCCCCCAGCCGTGGACAAGCTTTGGGGCGCTCCTCCCTGCCCCGCCCCTGCCGCTTCTCCCCCAGCCGCTGGCCAGGCAGGAGCTCCCAGCCAGCCAGCCAGCCAGCCAGCCACTCCTGCAGCCAAGGGCCAACTGGCACCCTGGGGCTTGCCCAAGCCAGGGGCCATTGGGACACGGCGGTGTTGTCACCGTGTCACAGGCAGGCACCCTGGAGACGCTGCCTGTGTTGACGCCGTGCAACGTTATTGGAAGCCAGGCTCCCCTGTGGCACCACGGCGCCTCAGGGAAGTGTGGAGACGGCAGAAAACAAGAGAGGAAAAGAAAGAGAGAAAGAAAGAGAGGAAGGAAGGAAGGAAGGAAGGAAGGAAGGAAGGAAGGAAGGAAGGAAGGAAGGAAGGAAGGAAGGAAGGAAGGAAGGAAGGAAGGAAGGAAGGAAGGAAGGAAGGAAGGAAGGAAGGAAGGAAGGAAGGAAAAAGAAAAAGAAAGAATGAAAGAGAGAGAGAAAGAAAGAAAATAAGGGAGAAGGATAGAGAGAAAGAGGGTAAGAAAGAAGTAGAGAAAGACAGAAAGATAGAGAGAAAGAGAGGAATTAAGAAAGAAAGAAAGAAAGAGGGGAAGAGAGAAAGAAAGACAGAGCGAGAAAGAGAGAAAGTGGGAAAGAAAAAAGGAGAGAAAGATAGAAAGAGAGATAAAGAGAGCGATAAAGATTGAAAGAAAGTGAGAAAGAGAGAAAGAGAGAAAGAAAGGAAGGTGCTAAGGCTGAAGGTGTCAATGGAAGCCTCAAAACACAGAGGACTCCAAGTGGTCGAAAACATCCAAGACATAGGTTCAGGCCTTGCCTCAAGCCTTCCAGAGAGTCCGCGTACAACCCAGGCGGAGAGAGACAACAGGAGGAAATATTTAGGAAATATTGCGTGGCAGGCCATAGCAAGTGAAGTCTAGGGCAAGAAGAATGGCGAGATGAGAAAGCAGCTTACCTTGCCAAGGTATCAAACAGCTTGGAAGTTCCACTTTGCCAAAACTCTGCACATTCGTCACCTTCTCCACACGCACCTGCCCACCTCTTCCTGCCTGGAGACTGAAGCTGTGCTCCATGGAAAAACAGGCACTTTACCAACCAAGTCCAGAGCACCGTTCCAAGTCCCAATGACCCTCACTGAAGGCCAGGTTACGGCCAGAGGACCCGCAATTCACTGCTCCAGAGTGAAGAACACCTGTGCTTCTGAAACAGCTAGAAGACAAAAGCGGATACAAATCAAGATGGGGCCATTGGAATGGTTCCCTTATCCGTGCCTCTTATCTGCACAGCTGGTAACCCCGACTCCGATTTGGCCTCCAAATCCGCATGGAACTTTCATCCAGAATGGACTTTCACTTCTAGGCTGAAAAAGGCAACCGAGGGACACTGGGGTGCCTTGGACAAGCTGGGAGAGCCTTGTGGAAGCCCATGGAATCATTGGTGCTAGCAGCAACCTGCTCCAGGTGGGCTCGTCTCTCCTGCCTTGCAGAGGTGCTGGCAGGACCCTGCCCCGGTAGCCGTGGCTGGCCAGGGGCTCACGCCTTGCCCGGGGAAATGGCTCTGCTCCAGGACAGCCCCCTCCGCACACGGCATGCAGGTGCATTTGGTGCTCTCTCGTGGCACACAGGGGGAAAAAATCAAGGCTGAGCCAGCCCCTTTGCCTGCCCCCAGCCCATCTCCGGGCTTCTTGTGGCATCAGGGCGCGGCAAATTTGGTCGGGACCTTTGTTTCACTTGGCCACAGTGCCGGCCCTGCCTGGGCACCTAGCTGCTGCTGGCACATGCTGTGTCCCCATTCCACCTTCCCCCACCACCTCCCCCAGCCGTGGACAAGCTTTGGGGCGCTCCTCCCTGCCCCGCCCCTGCCGCTTCTCCCCCAGCCGCTGGCCAGGCAGGAGCTCCCAGCCAGCCAGCCAGCCAGCCAGCCACTCCTGCAGCCAAGGGCCAACTGGCACCCTGGGGCTTGCCCAAGCCAGGGGCCATTGGGACACGGCGGTGTTGTCACCGTGTCACAGGCAGGCACCCTGGAGACGCTGCCTGTGTTGACGCCGTGGAACGTTATTGGAAGCCAGGCTCCCCTGTGGCACCACGGCGCCTCAGAGAAGTGTGGAGACGGCAGAAAACAAGAGAGGAAAAGAAAGAGGAAGGAAGGAAGGAAGGAAGGAAGGAAGGAAGGAAGGAAGGAAGGAAGGAAGGAAGGAAGGAAGGAAGGAAGGAAGGAAGGAAGGAAGGAAGGAAGGAAGGAAGGAGAAAGAAAAAGAAAGAATGAAAGAGAGAAAGAAAGAAAGAAAGAAAGGGAGAAGGATAGAGAGAAAGAGAGTAAGAAAGAAGTAGAGAAAGACAGAAAGATAGAGAGAAAGAGAGGAATTAAGAAAGAAAGAAAGAGGGGAAGAGAGAAAGAAAGAGAGAGAGAGAAAGAGAGAAAGTGGGAAAGAAAAAAGGAGAGAAAGATGGAAAGAGAGATAAAGAGAGCGATAAAGATTGAAAGAAAGAAAGAGAGAAAGAGAGAATGAGAGAAAGAAAGAAAGAAAGAGAGAGAAAGAGAGAGAGAAATAAAGGAGAGAAAAATAGAGAGAAAGAGATAAAGAAAGAAAGAAAGAAAGAGAGGAAAAGAATGAAAGAAAAAAGAGAGAGAGAGAGAAAGAGGGAGAGAGAGAAAGAAATAAAGTGAGAAAGAGAGAAAGAGAGAAAGAAAGGAAGGTGCTAAGGCTGAAGGTGTCAATGGAAGCCTCAAAACACAGAGGACTCCAAGTGGTCGAAAACATCCAAGACATAGGTTCAGGCCTTGCCTCAAGCCTTTCAGAGAGTCCACGTACAACCCAGGCGGAGAGAGACAACAGGAGGAAATATTTAGGAAATATTGCGTGGCAGGCCATAGCAAGTGAAGTCTAGGGCAAGAAGAATGGCGAGATGAGAAAGCAGCTTACCTTGCCAAGGTATCGAACAGCTTGGAAGTTCCACTTTGCCAAAACTCTGCACATTCGTCACCTTCTCCACACGCACCTGCCCACCTCTTCCTGCCTGGAGACTGAAGCTGTGCTCCATGGAAAAACAGGCACTTTACCAACCAAGTCCAGAGCACCGTTCCAAGTCCCAATGACCCTCACTGAAGGCCAGGTTACGGCCAGAGGACCCGCAATTCACTGCTCCAGAGTGAAGAACACCTGTGCTTCTGAAACAGCTAGAAGACAAAAGCGGATACAAATCAAGATGGGGCCATTGGAATGGTTCCCTTATCCGTGCCTCTTATCTGCACAGCTGGTAACCCCGACTCCGATTTGGCCTCCAAATCCGCATGGAACTTTCATCCAGAATGGACTTTCACTTCTAGGCTGAAAAAGGCAACCGAGGGACACTGGGGTGCCTTTGACAAGCTGGGAGAGCCTTGTGGAAGCCCATGGAATCATTGGTGCTAGCAGCAACCTGCTCCAGGTGGGCTCGTCTCTCCTGCCTTGCAGAGGTGCTGGCAGGACCCTGCCCCGGTAGCCGTGGCTGGCCAGGGGCTCACGCCTTGCCCGGGGAAATGGCTCTGCTCCAGGACAGCCCCCTCCGCACACGGCATGCAGGTGCATTTGGTGCTCTCTCGTGGCACACAGGGGGAAAAAATCAAGGCTGAGCCAGCCCCTTTGCCTGCCCCCAGCCCATCTCCGGGCTTCTTGTGGCATCAGGGCGCGGCAAATTTGGTCGGGACCTTTGTTTCACTTGGCCACAGTGCCGGCCCTGCCTGGGCACCTAGCTGCTGCTGGCACATGCTGTGTCCCCATTCCACCTTCCCCCACCACCTCCCCCAGCCGTGGACAAGCTTTGGGGCGCTCCTCCCTGCCCCGCCCCTGCCGCTTCTCCCCCAGCCGCTGGCCAGGCAGCAGCTCCCAGCCAGCCAGCCAGCCAGCCAGCCACTCCTGCAGCCAAGGGCCAACTGGCACCCTGGGGCTTGCCCAAGCCAGGGGCCATTGGGACACGGCGGTGTTGTCACCGTGTCACAGGCAGGCACCCTGGAGACGCTGCCTGTGTTGACGCCGTGGAACGTTATTGGAAGCCAGGCTCCCCTGTGGCACCACGGCGCCTCAGAGAAGTGTGGAGACGGCAGAAAACAAGAGAGGAAAAGAAAGAGGAAGGAAGGAAGGAAGGAAGGAAGGAAGGAAGGAAGGAAGGAAGGAAGGAAGGAAGGAAGGAAGGAAGGAAGGAAGGAAGGAAGGAAGGAAGGAAGGAAGGAAGGAAGGAAGGAAGGAAGGAAGGAAGGAAGGAAGGAAGGAAGGAGAAAGAAAAAGAAAGAATGAAAGAGAGAAAGAAAGAAAGAAAGAAAGGGAGAAGGATAGAGAGAAAGAGAGTAAGAAAGAAGTAGAGAAAGACAGAAAGATAGAGAGAAAGAGAGGAATTAAGAAAGAAAGAAAGAGGGGAAGAGAGAAAGAAAGAGAGAGAGAGAAAGAGAGAAAGTGGGAAAGAAAAAAGGAGAGAAAGATGGAAAGAGAGATAAAGAGAGCGATAAAGATTGAAAGAAAGAAAGAGAGAAAGAGAATGAGAGAAAGAAAGAAAGAAAGAGAGAGAAAGAGAGAGAGAAATAAAGGAGAGAAAGATAGAGAGAAAGAGATAAAGAAAGAAAGAAAGAAAGAGAGGAAAAGAATGAAAGAAGAGAGAGAGGGAGAAAGAGGGAGAGAGAGAAAGAAAGAAAGTGAGAAAGAGAGAAAGAGAGAAAGAAAGGAAGGTGCTAAGGCTGAAGGTGTCAATGGAAGCCTCAAAACACAGAGGACTCCAAGTGGTCGAAAACATCCAAGACATAGGTTCAGGCCTTGCCTCAAGCCTTCCAGAGAGTCCACGTACAACCCAGGCGGAGAGAGACAACAGGAGGAAATATTTAGGAAATATTGCGTGGCAGGCCATAGCAAGTGAAGTCTAGGGCAAGAAGAATGGCGAGATGAGAAAGCAGCTTACCTTGCCAAGGTATCAAACAGCTTGGAAGTTCCACTTTGCCAAAACTCTGCACATTCGTCACCTTCTCCACACGCACCTGCCCACCTCTTCCTGCCTGGAGACTGAAGCTGTGCTCCATGGAAAAACAGGCACTTTACCAACCAAGTCCAGAGCACCGTTCCAAGTCCCAATGACCCTCACTGAAGGCCAGGTTACGGCCAGAGGACCCGCAATTCACTGCTCCAGAGTGAAGAACACCTGTGCTTCTGAAACAGCTAGAAGACAAAAGCGGATACAAATCAAGATGGGGCCATTGGAATGGTTCCCTTATCCGTGCCTGTTATCTGCACAGCTGGTAACCCCGACTCCCATTTGGCCTCCAAATCCGCATGGAGCTTTCATCCAGAATGGACTTTCACTTCTAGGCTGAAAAAGGCAACCGAGGGACACTGGGGCGCCTTTGACAAGCCGGGAGAGCCTTGTGGAAGCCCATGGAATCATTGGTGCTAGCAGCAACCTGCTCCAGGTGGGCTCGTCTCTCCTGCCTTGCAGAGGTGCTGGCAGGACCCTGCCCCGGTAGCCGTGGCTGGCCAGGGGCTCACGCCTTGCCCAGGGAAATGGCTCTGCTCCAGGACAGCCCCCTCCGCACACGGCATGCAGGTGCATTTGGTGCTCTCTCGTGGCACACAGGGGGAAAAAATCAAGGCTGAGCCAGCCCCTTTGCCTGCCCCCAGCCCATCTCCAGGCTTCTTGTGGCATCAGGGCGCGGCAAATTTGGTCGGGACCTTTGTTTCACTTGGCCACAGTGCCGGCCCTGCCTGGGCACCTAGCTGCTGCTGGCACATGCTGTGTCCCCATTCCACCTTCCCCCACCACCTCCCCCAGCCGTGGACAAGCTTTGGGGCGCTCCTCCCTGCCCCGCCCCTGCTGCTTCTCCCCCAGCCGCTGGCCAGGCAGGAGCTCCCAGCCAGCCAGCCAGCCAGCCAGCCACTCCTGCAGCCAAGGGCCAACTGGCACCCTGGGGCTTGCCCAAGCCAGGGGCCATTGGGACACGGCGGTGTTGTCACCGTGGCACAGGCAGGCACCCTGGAGACGCTGCCTGTGTTGACGCCGTACAACGTTATTGGAAGCCAGGCTCCCCTGTGGCACCACGGCGCCTCAGGGAAGTGTGGAGACGGCAGAAAACAAGAGAGGAAAAGAAAGAGAGAAAGAAAGAGAGGAAGGAAGGAAGGAAGGAAGGAAGGAAGGAAGGAAGGAAGGAAGGAAGGAAGGAAGGAAGGAAGGAAGGAAGGAAGGAAGGAAGGAAGGAAGGAAGGAAGGAAGGAAGGAAAAAGAAAAACAAAGAATGAAAGAGAGAGAAAAAAAGAAAAAAATGGAGAAGGATAGAGAGAAAGAAAGTAAGAAAGAAGTAGAGAAAGACAGAAAGATAGAGAGAAAGAGAGGAATTAAGAAAGAAAGAAAGAAAGAGGGGAAGAGAGAAAGAAAGAGAGAGCGAGAAAGAGAGAAAGTGGGAAAGAAAAAAGGAGAGAAAGATAGAAAGAGATAAAGAGAGCGATAAAGATTGAAAGAAAGAAAGAGAGAAAGAGAGAATGAGAGAAAGAAAGAAAGAAAGAGAGAGAAAGAGAGAGAGAAATAAAGGAGAGAAAAATAGAGAGAAAGAGATAAAGAAAGAAAGAAAGAAAGAGAGGAAAAGAATGAAAGAAAAAAGAGAGAGAGAGAGAAAGAGGGAGAGAGAGAAAGAAATAAAGTGAGAAAGAGAGAAAGAGAGAAAGAAAGGAAGGTGCTAAGGCTGAAGGTGTCAATGGAAGCCTCAAAACACAGAGGACTCCAAGTGGTCGAAAACATCCAAGACATAGGTTCAGGCCTTGCCTCAAGCCTTTCAGAGAGTCCACGTACAACCCAGGCGGAGAGAGACAACAGGAGGAAATATTTAGGAAATATTGCGTGGCAGGCCATAGCAAGTGAAGTCTAGGGCAAGAAGAATGGTGAGATGAGAAAGCAGCTTACCTTGCCAAGGTATCGAACAGCTTGGAAGTTCCACTTTGCCAAAACTCTGCACATTCGTCACCTTCTCCACACGCACCTGCCCACCTCTTCCTGCCTGGAGACTGAAGCTGTGCTCCATGGAAAAACAGGCACTTTACCAACCAAGTCCAGAGCACCGTTCCAAGTCCCAATGACCCTCACTGAAGGCCAGGTTACGGCCAGAGGACCCGCAATTCACTGCTCCAGAGTGAAGAACACCTGTGCTTCTGAAACAGCTAGAAGACAAAAGCGGATACAAATCAAGATGGGGCCATTGGAATGGTTCCCTTATCCGTGCCTGTTATCTGCACAGCTGGTAACCCCGACTCCCATTTGGCCTCCAAATCCGCATGGAGCTTTCATCCAGAATGGACTTTCACTTCTAGGCTGAAAAAGGCAACCGAGGGACACTGCGGCGCCTTTGACAAGACGGGAGAGCCTTGTGGAAGCCCATGGAATCATTGGTGCTAGCAGCAACCTGCTCCAGGTGGGCTCGTCTCTCCTGCCTTGCAGAGGTGCTGGCAGGACCCTGCCCCGGTAGCCATGGCTGGCCAGGGGCTCACGGCTTGCCCGGGGAAATGGCTCTGCTCCAGGACAGCCCCCTCCCCACACGGCATGCAGGTGCATTTGGTGCTCTCTCGTGGCACACGGGGAAAAAATCAAGGCTGAGCCAGCCCCTTTGCCTGCCCCCAGCCCATCTCCGGGCTTCTTGTGGCATCAGGGCGGGGCAAATTTGGTCGGGACCTTTGTTTCACTTGGCCACAGTGCCGGCCCTGCCTGGGCACCTAGCTGCTGCTGGCACATGCTGTGTCCCCATTCCACCTTCCCCCACCACCTCCCCCAGCCGTGGACAAGCTTTGGGGCGCTCCTCCCTGCCCCGCCCCTGCCGCTTCTCCCCCAGCCGCTGGCCAGGCAGGAGCTCCCAGCCAGCCAGCCAGCCAGCCAGCCACTCCTGCAGCCAAGGGCCAACTGGCACCCTGGGGCTTGCCCAAGCCAGGGGCCATTGGGACACGGCGGTGTTGTCACCGTGTCACAGGCAGGCACCCTGGAGACGCTGCCTGTGTTGACGCCGTGGAACGTTATTGGAAGCCAGGCTCCCCTGTGGCACCACGGCGCCTCAGGGAAGTGTGGAGACGGCAGAAAACAAGAGAGGAAAAGAAAGAGAGAAAGAAAGAGAGGAAGGAAGGAAGGAAGGAAGGAAGGAAGGAAGGAAGGAAGGAAGGAAGGAAGGAAGGAAGGAAGGAAGGAAGGAAGGAAGGAAGGAAGGAAGGAAGGAAGGAAGGAAGGAGAAAGAAAAAGAAAGAATGAAAGAGAGAGAGAAAGAAAGAAAGGGAGAAGGATAGAGAGAAAGAGAGTAAGAAAGAAGTAGAGAAAGACAGAAAGATAGAGAGAAAGAGAGGAATTAAGAAAGAAAGAAAGAAAGAGGGGAAGAGAGAAAGAAAGAGAGAGCGAGAAAGAGAGAAAGTGGGAAAGAAAAAAGGAGAGAAAGATAGAAAGAGAGATAAAGAGAGCGATAAAGATTGAAAGAAAGAGAGAAAGAGAGAATGAAAGAAAGAAAGAAAGAAAGAAAGAGAGGGAAAGAGAGAGAGAAATAAAGGAGAGAAAGATAGAGAAAGAGATAAAGAAAGAAAGAAAGAAAGAAAGAAAGAAAGAAAGAAAGAAAGAGAGGAAAAGAATGAAAGAAAAAAGAGAGAGAGAGAGAAAGAGAGAGAGAGAGAAAGAAAGAAAGTGAGAAAGAGAGAAAGAGAGAAAGAAAGGAAGGTGCTAAGGCTGAAGGTGTCAATGGAAGCCTCAAAACACAGAGGACTCCAAGTGGTCGAAAACATCCAAGACATAGGTTCAGGCCTTGCCTCAAGCCTTCCAGAGAGTCCGCGTACAACCCAGGCGGAGAGAGACAACAGGAGGAAATATTTAGGAAATATTGCGTGGCAGGCCATAGCAAGTGAAGTCTAGGGCAAGAAGAATGGCGAGATGAGAAAGCAGCTTACCTTGCCAAGGTATCAAACAGCTTGGAAGTTCCACTTTGCCAAAACTCTGCACATTCGTCACCTTCTCCACACGCACCTGCCCACCTCTTCCTGCCTGGAGACTGAAGCTGTGCTCCATGGAAAAACAGGCACTTTACCAACCAAGTCCAGAGCACCGTTCCAAGTCCCAATGACCCTCACTGAAGGCCAGGTTACGGCCAGAGGACCCGCAATTCACTGCTCCAGAGTGAAGAACACCTGTGCTTCTGAAACAGCTAGAAGACAAAAGCGGATACAAATCAAGATGGGGCCATTGGAATGGTTCCCTTATCCGTGCCTGTTATCTGCACAGCTGGTAACCCCGACTCCCATTTGGCCTCCAAATCCGCATGGAGCTTTCATCCAGAATGGACTTTCACTTCTAGGCTGAAAAAGGCAACCGAGGGACACTGGGGCGCCTTTGACAAGCCGGGAGAGCCTTGTGGAAGCCCATGGAATCATTGGTGCTAGCAGCAACCTGCTCCAGGTGGGCTCGTCTCTCCTGCCTTGCAGAGGTGCTGGCAGGACCCTGCCCCGGTAGCCGTGGCTGGCCAGGGGCTCACGCCTTGCCCAGGGAAATGGCTCTGCTCCAGGACAGCCCCCTCCGCACACGGCATGCAGGTGCATTTGGTGCTCTCTCGTGGCACACAGGGGGAAAAAATCAAGGCTGAGCCAGCCCCTTTGCCTGCCCCCAGCCCATCTCCGGGCTTCTTGTGGCATCAGGGCGCGGCAAATTTGGTCGGGACCTTTGTTTCACTTGGCCACAGTGCCGGCCCTGCCTGGGCACCTAGCTGCTGCTGGCACATGCTGTGTCCCCATTCCACCTTCCCCCACCACCTCCCCCAGCCGTGGACAAGCTTTGGGGCGCTCCTCCCTGCCCCGCCCCTGCCGCTTCTCCCCCAGCCGCTGGCCAGGCAGCAGCTCCCAGCCAGCCAGCCAGCCAGCCAGCCACTCCTGCAGCCAAGGGCCAACTGGCACCCTGGGGCTTGCCCAAGCCAGGGGCCATTGGGACACGGCGGTGTTGTCACCGTGGCACAGGCAGGCACCCTGGAGACGCTGCCTGTGTTGACGCCGTGCAACGTTATTGGAAGCCAGGCTCCCCTGTGGCACCACGGCGCCTCAGGGAAGTGTGGAGACGGCAGAAAACAAGAGAGGAAAAGAAAGAGAGAAAGAAAGAGAGGAAGGAAGGAAGGAAGGAAGGAAGGAAGGAAGGAAGGAAGGAAGGAAGGAAGGAAGGAAGGAAGGAAGGAAGGAAGGAAGGAAGGAAAGAAAAAGAAAAACAAAGAATGAAAGAGAGAGAAAAAAAGAAAAAAATGGAGAAGGATAGAGAGAAAGAAAGTAAGAAAGAAGTAGAGAAAGACAGAAAGATAGAGAGAAAGAGAGGAATTAAGAAAGAAAGAAAGAAAGAGGGGAAGAGAGAAAGAAAGAGAGAGCGAGAAAGAGAGAAAGTGGGAAAGAAAAAAGGAGAGAAAGATAGAAAGAGATAAAGAGAGCGATAAAGATTGAAAGAAAGAAAGAGAGAAAGAGAGAATGAGAGAAAGAAAGAAAGAAAGAGAGAGAAAGAGAGAGAGAAATAAAAGAGGGAAAAATAGAGAGAAAGAGATAAAGAAAGAAAGAAAGAAAGAGAGGAAAAGAATGAAAGAAAAAAGAGAGAGAGAGAGAAAGAGGGAGAGAGAGAAAGAAATAAAGTGAGAAAGAGAGAAAGAGAGAAAGAAAGGAAGGTGCTAAGGCTGAAGGTGTCAATGGAAGCCTCAAAACACAGAGGACTCCAAGTGGTCGAAAACATCCAAGACATAGGTTCAGGCCTTGCCTCAAGCCTTTCAGAGAGTCCGCGTACAACCCAGGCGGAGAGAGACAACAGGAGGAAATATTTAGGAAATATTGCGTGGCAGGCCATAGCAAGTGAAGTCTAGGGCAAGAAGAATGGTGAGATGAGAAAGCAGCTTACCTTGCCAAGGTATCAAACAGCTTGGAAGTTCCACTTTGCCAAAACTCTGCACATTCGTCACCTTCTCCACACGCACCTGCCCACCTCTTCCTGCCTGGAGACTGAAGCTGTGCTCCATGGAAAAACAGGCACTTTACCAACCAAGTCCAGAGCACCGTTCCAAGTCCCAATGACCCTCACTGAAGGCCAGGTTACGGCCAGAGGACCCGCAATTCACTGCTCCAGAGTGAAGAACACCTGTGCTTCTGAAACAGCTAGAAGACAAAAGCGGATACAAATCAAGATGGGGCCATTGGAATGGTTCCCTTATCCGTGCCTGTTATCTGCACAGCTGGTAACCCCGACTCCCATTTGGCCTCCAAATCCGCATGGAGCTTTCATCCAGAATGGACTTTCACTTCTAGGCTGAAAAAGGCAACCGAGGGACACTGGGGCGCCTTTGACAAGCCGGGAGAGCCTTGTGGAAGCCCATGGAATCATTGGTGCTAGCAGCAACCTGCTCCAGGTGGGCTCGTCTCTCCTGCCTTGCAGAGGTGCTGGCAGGACCCTGCCCCGGTAGCCATGGCTGGCCAGGGGCTCACGGCTTGCCCGGGGAAATGGCTCTGCTCCAGGACAGCCCCCTCCCCACACGGCATGCAGGTGCATTTGGTGCTCTCTCGTGGCACACGGGGAAAAAATCAAGGCTGAGCCAGCCCCTTTGCCTGCCCCCAGCCCATCTCCGGGCTTCTTGTGGCATCAGGGCGGGGCAAATTTGGTCGGGACCTTTGTTTCACTTGGCCACAGTGCCGGCCCTGCCTGGGCACCTAGCTGCTGCTGGCACATGCTGTGTCCCCATTCCACCTTCCCCCACCACCTCCCCCAGCCGTGGACAAGCTTTGGGGCGCTCCTCCCTGCCCCGCCCCTGCCGCTTCTCCCCCAGCCGCTGGCCAGGCAGGAGCTCCCAGCCAGCCAGCCAGCCAGCCAGCCACTCCTGCAGCCAAGGGCCAACTGGCACCCTGGGGCTTGCCCAAGCCAGGGGCCATTGGGACACGGCGGTGTTGTCACCGTGTCACAGGCAGGCACCCTGGAGACGCTGGCTGTGTTGACGCCGTGGAACGTTATTGGAAGCCAGGCTCCCCTGTGGCACCACGGCGCCTCAGGGAAGTGTGGAGACGGCAGAAAACAAGAGAGGAAAAGAAAGAGAGAAAGAAAGAGAGGAAGGAAGGAAGGAAGGAAGGAAGGAAGGAAGGAAGGAAGGAAGGAAGGAAGGAAGGAAGGAAGGAAGGAAGGAAGGAAGGAAGGAAGGAAGGAAGGAAGGAAGGAAGGAAGGAGAAAGAAAAAGAAAGAATGAAAGAGAGAGAGAAAGAAAGAAAGGGAGAAGGATAGAGAGAAAGAGAGTAAGAAAGAAGTAGAGAAAGACAGAAAGATAGAGAGAAAGAGAGGAATTAAGAAAGAAAGAAAGAGGGGAAGAGAGAAAGAAAGAGAGAGAGAGAAAGAGAGAAAGTGGGAAAGAAAAAAGGAGAGAAAGATAGAAAGAGAGATAAAGAGAGCGATAAAGATTGAAAGAAAGAGAGAAAGAGAGAATGAAAGAAAGAAAGAAAGAAAGAAAGAGAGGGAAAGAGAGAGAGAAATAAAGGAGAGAAAGATAGAGAAAGAGATAAAGAAAGAAAGAAAGAAAGAAAGAAAGAAAGAAAGAAAGAAAGAGAGGAAAAGAATGAAAGAAAAAAGAGAGAGAGAGAGAAAGAGAGAGAGAGAGAAAGAAAGAAAGTGAGAAAGAGAGAAAGAGAGAAAGAAAGGAAGGTGCTAAGGCTGAAGGTGTCAATGGAAGCCTCAAAACACAGAGGACTCCAAGTGGTCGAAAACATCCAAGACATAGGTTCAGGCCTTGCCTCAAGCCTTCCAGAGAGTCCACGTACAACCCAGGCGGAGAGAGACAACAGGAGGAAATATTTAGGAAATATTGCGTGGCAGGCCATAGCAAGTGAAGTCTAGGGCAAGAAGAATGGCGAGATGAGAAAGCAGCTTACCTTGCCAAGGTATCAAACAGCTTGGAAGTTCCACTTTGCCAAAACTCTGCACATTCGTCACCTTCTCCACACGCACCTGCCCACCTCTTCCTGCCTGGAGACTGAAGCTGTGCTCCATGGAAAAACAGGCACTTTACCAACCAAGTCCAGAGCACCGTTCCAAGTCCCAATGACCCTCACTGAAGGCCAGGTTACGGCCAGAGGACCCGCAATTCACTGCTCCAGAGTGAAGAACACCTGTGCTTCTGAAACAGCTAGAAGACAAAAGCGGATACAAATCAAGATGGGGCCATTGGAATGGTTCCCTTATCCGTGCCTCTTATCTGCACAGCTGGTAACCCCGACTCCCATTTGGCCTCCAAATCCGCATGGAACTTTCATCCAGAATGGACTTTCACTTCTAGGCTGAAAAAGGCAACCGAGGGACACTGGGGCGCCTTTGACAAGACGGGAGAGCCTTGTGGAAGCCCATGGAATCATTGGTGCTAGCAGCAACCTGCTCCAGGTGGGCTCGTCTCTCCTGCCTTGCAGAGGTGCTGGCAGGACCCTGCCCCGGTAGCCGTGGCTGGCCAGGGGCTCACGCCTTGCCCGGGGAAATGGCTCTGCTCCAGGACAGCCCCCTCCGCACACGGCATGCAGGTGCATTTGGTGCTCTCTCGTGGCACACAGGGGGAAAAAATCAAGGCTGAGCCAGCCCCTTTGCCTGCCCCCAGCCCATCTCCGGGCTTCTTGTGGCATCAGGGCGCGGCAAATTTGGTCGGGACCTTTGTTTCACTTGGCCACAGTGCCGGCCCTGCCTGGGCACCTAGCTGCTGCTGGCACATGCTGTGTCCCCATTCCACCTTCCCCCACCACCTCCCCCAGCCGTGGACAAGCTTTGGGGTGCTCCTCCCTGCCCCGCCCCTGCCGCTTCTCCCCCAGCCGCTGGCCAGGCAGGAGCGACCAGCCAGCCAGCCAGCCAGCCAGCCACTCCTGCAGCCAAGGGCCAACTGGCACCCTGGGGCTTGCCCAAGCCAGGGGCCATTGGGACACGGCGGTGTTGTCACCGTGTCACAGGCAGGCACCCTGGAGACGCTGCCTGTGTTGACGCCGTGGAACGTTATTGGAAGCCAGGCTCCCCTGTGGCACCACGGCGCCTCAGGGAAGTGTGGAGACGGCAGAAAACAAGAGAGGAAAAGAAAGAGGAAGGAAGGAAGGAAGGAAGGAAGGAAGGAAGGAAGGAAGGAAGGAAGGAAGGAAGGAAGGAAGGAAGGAAGGAAGGAAGGAAGGAAGGAAGGAAGGAAGGAAGGAAGGAAGGAAGGAAGGAAGGAAGGAAGGAAGGAAGGAAGGAAGGAAGGAAGGAAGGAAGGAGAAAGAAAAAGAAAGAATGAAAGGGAGAAAGAAAGAAAGAAAGAAAGGGAGAAGGATAGAGAGAAAGAGAGTAAGAAAGAAGTAGAGAAAGACAGAAAGATAGAGAGAAAGAGAGGAATTAAGAAAGAAAGAAAGAAAGAGGGGAAGAGAGAAAGAAAGACAGAGCGAGATAGAGAGAAAGTGGGAAAGAAAAAAGGAGAGAAAGATAGAAAGAGAGATAAAGAGAGCGATAAAGATTGAAAGAAAGTGAGAAAGAGAGAAAGAGAGAAAGAAAGGAAGGTGCTAAGGCTGAAGGTGTCAATGGAAGCCTCAAAACACAGAGGACTCCAAGTGGTCGAAAACATCCAAGACATAGGTTCAGGCCTTGCCTCAAGCCTTCCAGAGAGTCCGCGTACAACCCAGGTGGAGAGAGACAACAGGAGGAAATATTTAGGAAATATTGCGTGGCAGGCCATAGCAAGTGAAGTCTAGGGCAAGAAGAATGGCGAGATGAGAAAGCAGCTTACCTTGCCAAGGTATCAAACAGCTTGGAAGTTCCACTTTGCCAAAACTCTGCACATTCGTCACCTTCTCCACACGCACCTGCCCACCTCTTCCTGCCTGGAGACTGAAGCTGTGCTCCATGGAAAAACAGGCACTTTACCAACCAAGTCCAGAGCACTGTTCCAAGTCCCAATGACCCTCACTGAAGGCCAGGTTACGGCCAGAGGACCCGCAATTCACTGCTCCAGAGTGAAGAACACCTGTGCTTCTGAAACAGCTAGAAGACAAAAGCGGATACAAATCAAGATGGGGCCATTGGAATGGTTCCCTTATCCGTGCCTCTTATCTGCACAGCTGGTAACCCCGACTCCCATTTGGCCTCCAAATCCGCATGGAACTTTCATCCAGAATGGACTTTCACTTCTAGGCTGAAAAAGGCAACCGAGGGACACTGGGGTGCCTTTGACAAGCTGGGAGAGCCTTGTGGAAGCCCATGGAATCATTGGTGCTAGCAGCAACCTGCTCCAGGTGGGCTCGTCTCTCCTGCCTTGCAGAGGTGCTGGCAGGACCCTGCCCCGGTAGCCGTGGCTGGCCAGGGGCTCACGCCTTGCCCGGGGAAATGGCTCTGCTCCAGGACAGCCCCCTCCGCACACGGCATGCAGGTGCATTTGGTGCTCTCTCGTGGCACACAGGGGGAAAAAATCAAGGCTGAGCCAGCCCCTTTGCCTGCCCCCAGCCCATCTCCGGGCTTCTTGTGGCATCAGGGCGCGGCAAATTTGGTCGGGACCTTTGTTTCACTTGGCCACAGTGCCGGCCCTGCCTGGGCACCTAGCTGCTGCTGGCACATGCTGTGTCCCCATTCCACCTTCCCCCACCACCTCCCCCAGCCGTGGACAAGCTTTGGGGCGCTCCTCCCTGCCCCGCCCCTGCCGCTTCTCCCCCAGCCGCTGGCCAGGCAGCAGCTCCCAGCCAGCCAGCCAGCCAGCCAGCCACTCCTGCAGCCAAGGGCCAACTGGCACCCTGGGGCTTGCCCAAGCCAGGGGCCATTGGGACACGGCGGTGTTGTCACCGTGTCACAGGCAGGCACCCTGGAGACGCTGCCTGTGTTGACGCCGTGGAACGTTATTGGAAGCCAGGCTCCCCTGTGGCACCACGGCGCCTCAGAGAAGTGTGGAGACGGCAGAAAACAAGAGAGGAAAAGAAAGAGGAAGGAAGGAAGGAAGGAAGGAAGGAAGGAAGGAAGGAAGGAAGGAAGGAAGGAAGGAAGGAAGGAAGGAAGGAAGGAAGGAAGGAAGGAAGGAAGGAAGGAAGGAAGGAAGGAAGGAAGGAAGGAGAAAGAAAAAGAAAGAATGAAAGAGAGAAAGAAAGAAAGAAAGAAAGGGAGAAGGATAGAGAGAAAGAGAGTAAGAAAGAAGTAGAGAAAGACAGAAAGATAGAGAGAAAGAGAGGAATTAAGAAAGAAAGAAAGAGGGGAAGAGAGAAAGAAAGAGAGAGAGAGAAAGAGAGAAAGTGGGAGAGAAAAAAGGAGAGAAAGATGGAAAGAGAGATAAAGAGAGCGATAAAGATTGAAAGAAAGAAAGAGAGAAAGAGAATGAGAGAAAGAAAGAAAGAAAGAGAGAGAAAGAGAGAGAGAAATAAAGGAGAGAAAGATAGAGAGAAAGAGATAAAGAAAGAAAGAAAGAAAGAGAGGAAAAGAATGAAAGAAGAGAGAGAGGGAGAAAGAGGGAGAGAGAGAAAGAAAGAAAGTGAGAAAGAGAGAAAGAGAGAAAGAAAGGAAGGTGCTAAGGCTGAAGGTGTCAATGGAAGCCTCAAAACACAGAGGACTCCAAGTGGTCGAAAACATCCAAGACATAGGTTCAGGCCTTGCCTCAAGCCTTCCAGAGAGTCCGCGTACAACCCAGGCGGAGAGAGACAACAGGAGGAAATATTTAGGAAATATTGCGTGGCAGGCCATAGCAAGTGAAGTCTAGGGCAAGAAGAATGGCGAGATGAGAAAGCAGCTTACCTTGCCAAGGTATCGAACAGCTTGGAAGTTCCACTTTGCCAAAACTCTGCACATTCGTCACCTTCTCCACACGCACCTGCCCACCTCTTCCTGCCTGGAGACTGAAGCTGTGCTCCATGGAAAAACAGGCACTTTACCAACCAAGTCCAGAGCACCGTTCCAAGTCCCAATGACCCTCACTGAAGGCCAGGTTACGGCCAGAGGACCCGCAATTCACTGCTCCAGAGTGAAGAACACCTGTGCTTCTGAAACAGCTAGAAGACAAAAGCGGATACAAATCAAGATGGGGCCATTGGAATGGTTCCCTTATCTGTGCCTGTTATCTGCACAGCTGGTAACCCCGACTCCCATTTGGCCTCCAAATCCGCATGGAGCTTTCATCCAGAATGGACTTTCACTTCTAGGCTGAAAAAGGCAACCGAGGGACACTGGGGCGCCTTTGACAAGCCGGGAGAGCCTTGTGGAAGCCCATGGAATCATTGGTGCTAGCAGCAACCTGCTCCAGGTGGGCTCGTCTCTCCTGCCTTGCAGAGGTGCTGGCAGGACCCTGCCCCGGTAGCCGTGGCTGGCCAGGGGCTCACGCCTTGCCCGGGGAAATGGCTCTGCTCCAGGACAGCCCCCTCCGCACACGGCATGCAGGTGCATTTGGTGCTCTCTCGTGGCGCACACGGGGAAAAAATCAAGGCTGAGCCAGCCCCTTTGCCTGCCCCCAGCCCATCTCCGGGCTTCTTGTGGCATCAGGGCGCGGCAAATTTGGTCGGGACCTTTGTTTCACTTGGCCACAGTGCCGGCCCTGCCTGGGCACTTAGCTGCTGCTGGCACATGCTGTGTCCCCATTCCACCTTCCCCCACCACCTCCCCCAGCCGTGGACAAGCTTTGGGGCGCTCCTCCCTGCCCCGCCCCTGCCGCTTCTCCCCCAGCCGCTGGCCAGGCAGGAGCTCCCAGCCAGCCAGCCAGCCAGCCAGCCACTCCTGCAGCCAAGGGCCAACTGGCACCCTGGGGCTTGCCCAAGCCAGGGGCCATTGGGACACGGCGGTGTTGTCACCGTGGCACAGGCAGGCACCCTGGAGACGCTGCCTGTGTTGACGCCGTGCAACGTTATTGGAAGCCAGGCTCCCCTGTGGCACCACGGCGCCTCAGGGAAGTGTGGAGACGGCAGAAAACAAGAGAGGAAAAGAAAGAGAGAAAGAAAGAGAGGAAGGAAGGAAGGAAGGAAGGAAGGAAGGAAGGAAGGAAGGAAGGAAGGAAGGAAGGAAGGAAGGAAGGAAGGAAAGGAAGAAGGAAGGAAGGAAGGAAGGAAGGAAGGAAGGGAAGGAAGGAAGGAAGGAAGGAAGGAAGGAAGGAAGGAAGGAAGGAAGGAAGGAGGAAGGAAGGAGAAAGAAAACGAAAGA